>CM057465.1:6775000-6997500 GCA_030035585.1 Dugong dugon | reverse complement strand
ATCATCATCACCATTATTACCATTATGTGCAAACGGCTTGCCCTTGACTATCAATCGAAGGGTTACCAGTTTGAACCCACCAACTGGATCACAGAAGAAAGGTCTGGCAAAGGCCGGCTTCCATAAAGATCACAGCCAAGAAAAATCTACGGAACTCAGTTCTACTCTGTACCATGTGGGGTCACCATGGGTTTGGTTTTTGGTTTACCATGATCACCATTATTATCACCATCCCCACCACCATCATCACCTCCACCACCATTATCATTACCACAATCATGACCATCATCATCATAACCACCATCCCCACCACCATCACAATAATCACCATCGTCATCATCATAACCACCATCCCCACCACCATCATCACAACAATCACCATCATCATCATAACCATTGTCACCACCACCATCATCATCCAATAATCACCATTATCCTTATAACCATCACCACCACCATCACGATAACCACCATCGTCATCATCATCACCACCATCACCACCACCACCATCACAAAAAGAGAAGGATCCAATAAGAGCTGAAGAAGCATAGCATCCATGCCTTTCCATTTGTTAGGTGGCCTGGGAAAGTGGTTTCCCCACCCACAGCCAGGTTCCCAAACTTCAGGGGCTTCAGTATCTCATGGGGAGTGTATTAAACACACACAGACTCTAGGCCCCTGTGGCAGAGCATGTGATTCCGCGAGTGTAGGGTAGCACCAGGCACTTTCGTGTGAACAGAACTCTCCAGGGATTCGGATACAGATAGTCCAGGGGCAGGCTCTGAGGGACCCTGGGCAAAGGTCCAAGCAGGGCCTGCGTCTTTCCAAAGCCTGAAAACACTGTCATTGAGGATGAAGTTCCACCCGAGAGGGAAAATGTATACATTAAGCGTAAGTAGCAGTTATGTTCATCAAAGTACTTGACATGTACAATTATGTGTATTTTTAAAATCTTGCTCCTTAATTTATCAATTAAATTTATATGGTAGCAGGATTATCTACCCTTTTTTTCACTTAAAGTATTATTTTAAAAGAAATATACAATTGACTAGATCATTCTCTATTCCTTATTTCCTTCCGGAACCCCAGCAGGACTAGGTGGCAGCCAACAGAACTGCCGGCCCAGGCAGAGGAGGGACCGACAGCATCAAAGCCTGACCCGGCGTTCTCAGACCTATTAAGTGACAGCAAATCACAAAAATGATTACAAAAGCAACAAGATATACTTCCCCAAGAACATGCTATACGAATCTCACAGTCTTTAAAAGTAATGTTGACAATGTTTTGTATTTTATGTTACATTGTTATTAACCACTAGCAAGTTCTCTGAAGGGCATCCTAAGGTGACAAGGAACTTCACTGCCTGGGTGTCAACATCAGTTACTTTAGACCTCCTTACACTGTTTCTCTTTACACACACACACACACACACACACACACACACACACACATCCTCATCTTTAGAGATGTAATAGAACAGCAACGACATCTGCATCATATTAAGACACATCCGCGTCCATTGTTTCTTAATTAAACAGTAAGTGTTGTGCAGCTACCAAGCCTCAGACACAGACAACAACCCTTACTATCCCCATTTGATGAGGAAACTATAGCTCATGGGGTGTGATTTGTCACAAAGCAGCAAAGCCAAAACTATCAAGATCTAGTACCTGATATAATGTTGTTGTTCTTTTGTGTTGTCAAGTTGATTCCGACTCATAGTGACCTGACAGGACAGAGTAAAAATGCAGCATGGGGCTCCCAAGGCTGCAGATTGCCAGGTCTTTTCTTCCGCTGAGCCACTGGTGGGGTCCAACTCCCAACCTTTCAGTTAGTAGCCAAGTGCTTAACCATTGCACTACCAGGGTTCCTTACCTGATATATTAAGAAGTCACATTTAAGTATTAGAAAACCCTGCAGTTCTTGTTTTTTCCAGTGTAATGGGGGTAATGTTTCCTCATAGGGATGTGCTGTGATAAGTAACAAAACGTTCAAAACACACTTAACATAGGAAGTGGTCAGTAAGTGGGCCATCGTCATCGCTGATGATATCACCACCAGCACTCTGTCACCACCACGACCATCACTATCATTACCATCACGATCACCATCACTATTACCACCATCACCATCAACCACTATCACCAATCATCACAATGATTGCCATCATTACAATAATCACCGTTATCACAATATTCACCATCATCACCACATTTACCATCATCATTGCCACCACCGTTATCACCATCATCATCATCACCAGCACCACCACCATGATACAATCCAAATGAAAGGCACCTCTGGGTTCACCTGGATTGAATCATGGTAGTGGTAGTGATTGTGGTGATGGTGATGATCACGATCATGGACGGTGATGGTGGTGGTGAGCATGATGATACCGATAATGGTGACCATGGTGGCAATGATGATGACAATGTTAAAGGTAGTGGTGATGACGGTTGTGATGGTGGTGCTGGATGGGGGGACGGGTGGGGGGACGGGTAGTGGGACGGGTGGGGGGACGGGTGGGGGGATGGATGGGGGGACGGGTGGGGGGACGGGTGGGGGGACGGGTGGGGGGACGGGTGGGGGGACGGGTGGGGGGACGGGTGGGGGGACGGGTGGGGGGATGGGTGGGGGATGGATGGGGAGATGGGTGGGGGGATGGATGGGTGGGTGGTGGGTGGGCGGATAGGTGGATGAGAACCTGATCGACCTCAAAATAAGGTGGACCACTCTGAAGATTAGAACTGTCTAGGCCTGAAATGGTCTGGCTTTGGAGGTAGTGAGTTCCCTGTCACAGAAAGGACTCAATCAGTAAGAATAGTGAAGAGAGAATTTCTAGAGAGTTCGGTCAACATTTGCCAAACTTATTTAGGAAGCAGAGCCCAGGGATAACATCTTTGCAGAGAACATCATGAGCTACTGACGTATACAATTCAATGATACAACGAAGGAAAAACTTTACTGGAGAAAACATAACTTCATGCCTCCTCCCAAAAAGTCACTAGCAGAAATTCTTCAAAGTCTTCAAAAATAATCACAATCAACTATAAATTTTTGTCTGCTACTTATTATGTCATTTTGTCCTCTGCTAGAGCCCAGGCATCAAAGTTTTCAGAAATATTAATGCCAGAAAAAGAAATGTTTACTTAAGAAATGTCTGTTGATTGCTACATTTTTTTTCTGCAAATTGGGAAAAGAGTCCATTGTTGAAGTTTAGCTGTGATGTAGCTCAACCTGACCTAGGGCATATCAACCTATCACAGGAACACTGTCTAAAGTACCACAGCTGAAGAACCACTTAATTGGGAGACGTCCAGGGAACCTTTTGGTAATGAGATTCCTTGAAGCCCTGGATCAAGGAATGATTTAGAAGTGCCAGTGGATTCAGGGTGGATAACAAAGGCTTTAGGAAGGAACCTGCCTCCCCATTAAAGCCGGGCCTCCTTCTATTTCTTGATGCTTATTTGGGGGTGTCTTTGGACAAGGCACACCAGCCCCAAAGCCTCAGTTTTTCATTCATGAAATATGATGTTCACACATTACATCGTATTACATTACATTACAGAACAGCAACCAGTCCAGTGTCTGCCAAACCACTGAGAATCATAGCCAAGTTGACAAATAACATTAACTGTCACAGACGGGAAGGAGACCTCACCTACAGAGAGGCCCCAAGAGTCACATGGTCAAGGGCGGAATCGCATAATCTGTGAATATATGTCGCTGATCGCTGGGCAAGACACTTGCTCAGGCAGCCGCTTTTATACACTCACCTCCTGTTGTCCCCACAAGGTTATGGCCCCAAGGCAAGGACACCTTTCCCACCCTGTTTCATCTGCCCCAGTCATAGTCGGTCTTCCCATCAACTCCAAGTACCATGTCCTTCCCACCTCTGGGCCTTTGCATGGGCTGTGCTCTGCCTGGAACGCTCTCCTGCTCTCAGACCTGCTCATCCATCAGGTCTGGGTGCAAATGCCCTACCTTTAGGGAATGCCACCCTGACACTCTGCCCTGAGTCTCTCTGCCTTGTGCCCCCTGGCACTCGCACCTCCTGTAATCACTGGTTCGCATGGGGAATGCAGAAGGCAGGGTGGGCCCCTCCCACTGATGCACCCTCTGCCTGGCACAGCTCTGGGTGCATAGACCTCAAGGTCTATGTGGTTGGCTGGCATCTTAGGCTGGGTTTTCTAGAGAAGCAAAACCAGTAAAGCAAATAAATATCTATATAAAGAGATTTATATCAAGGAAATGGCTTATGCATTTATAGAGGCTGGAACGTCCCAAATCCGTAGGTCAGGCTGGAGGCTTCTCCTGATTCGCGTAGCCAAGATTGGCAGGTCAAGACAGCAGGGTTCTTGCTCACAGGCTTCAAAGACCAACAAGTCCCAAGATCGGCAGGCAAGAATGCAGGTAAGCTGCTAGCTCAAGTCCCAAGCACCAGAGGTCAGGCAAACAAGAACCAGTTGCAGGATCCAAAGCAAACGAAAGCCTGCGAGCTTTGCCAGAGACTCTACATATATTCAGTGCAGGCCACATCCCCAAGGAAACTGCCTTTTGATTGACTGGTTACTCACCACAGATCTCATCATGGAGGTGATCACACATTATATCAAATCTCATCATGGAAGTGCTCACATCATCATATGACTCCTAAACTACATCGTAACGGCCAAACCACTGAGAATCACAGCCCAGCCAAGTTGACACATAACCTTAACGATCATAGTCCACCCTCATCAACTTGGCACCTGTACACATCTCCTTAAACCATATATGATCTCTGAACACAGACAAGGACAAAATCATACTTGCGCCTAACATGATACAACTAACACGCATACAACTGAAAACATACTAGCCCTGTTTACATCTTATATTTTATAAAAGTGAAGAAAACAAAAACATTTGATGCACACATACAAGGAAGAAATGCTCATAATAATTACAGTCCTCATTTCTGCAACTGGTCACGCGGTCGTAGCTGGTATTTAGAACTACCTTCTTCCACTACCCATTCAGTATTCCCTTTACCTTCAGCAAGCACCTCAGCTGGTCATGGTTCTTTACCTGATGGGGTGACCCAATCCTTCATTCCTGAAGGACCTGGGCCATTAGCAGTCATGTTGGAATTGGGTTGCTGTAGTTTTCCATTGACCTTAATCACAGGGCATGGCAGTACTAAGAGATGCCCTAAGGGATCTCCTGCATTCCAGACACACTCTTCTTTACATAATGATGTAATATCGATCGGATTTCCTCTTGGTAATCAGGATCCCTTCTTTGCCTGTTGATCCAGAGGCATAAGGAGCCCAAAGTGCCTTTGGAACTAAGACCTCTAGACCCACAGAGCACAGGGTCATGGCGACACGAAATAAAAATTTTTTGAGTGGGTTACTAGGGGTAATAGTGAGTAGTGCCACTCCCATTTCCACCCCTTGATTCCGGGACCCATGAATTCTGGCTATGGGAGAAACAGCACCATATATTGGATACTGGCTTAGAGCATATACAGCCTCCTGAAAGACACTGCCCCAACCCTGCAAGGAATTGCCACCTAGCTGGTGTTGTAATTGTGTCTTTAGAAGGCCATTCCATGCTTCTATCAAGCCAGCTGGTTCAGGATAATGGGGAACACAGTAAAACTAGTGAATTCCACGAGCATGGGCCCACTGTCGCACTTTATCTGCTGTGAATACCTAAATCCAAGGCGGTGCTCTGTTGGTACCATAACAGTGGATAAGGCATTCTAAGTCCACAGATGGTAGTTTTGGCAGAAGCATTGCATGCAGGGAAGGCCACTTCCTCACACAACTTAACTTGTGACTTCAAGGCCTGCTTGAGCCTGATCTCGTATATACCATATCCATTTAATGGTGAGTGCTGCTGTGCACATCCAACTTTATGGCTCTGTGAGTCAGACAACACCCAGTTCATGATGGGCAGCTCGAGCCACATGGTGACTTGGTGGCCCATGGTTAAGCATTCAGTCTCTACTAAGGCCCAATAACAAGCCAAAAGCTGTTTCTCAAAAGGAAAGTAGTTATCTGCAGATGGCAGGGCTTTGCTCTAAAACCCTAGGGGTCTGCGCTGTGATTCACCAATGGGGCCTGCAAAAGACTCCAAACAGCATCTCTATCTGAACACTGACACTTCAGGCACCATTGGATCGGCCGAATCATAAGGCCCAAGTGGCAGAGCAGCTTGCACAGCAGCCTGAACCTGTTGCAGGGCCTTCTCTTGTTCTGGACCCCACTCAAAACAAGAAGCTTTTCGAGTCACTTGATAAATACGCTGGAGTAGCGCACCCAGAGGAGGAACATCTTGCCTCCAAAATCCAAAAAGGCCTACTAGGTGTTGTGCTTCCTTTTCAGTTGTGGGAGTTGTGGGAGGGGCCAGATGCAATAACTTATCCTTCACTTTGGAAGGAATATCTAGACATGCTCCACACCACTGGACCCCTAGAAATTTCACTGAGGTGGAAGGCACCTGAATTTTTGGGGGATTAATTTCCCACCCTCTAGCATGCAAATGTTTTACCAATAAGTCCAGAGTCATTGACACTTCTTCCTTACTTAAGTCCAGTCAGCATAATGTCATCAATGTAATGGACCACTATGACATCTTGTGGAAGGGAAAGGTGATTAAGTTCCCTGAGGACTAAATTATGACATAGGGCAGAAGAGATGGTGTAGCTCTGAGGTAGGCAACTGAAGGTGTATTGCTGGCCTTGCCAGCTGAAGGTAAACTGCTTCTGGTGGTCCTCCAAAACAGGTATGGCATTAAAAAGGCATTAGCCAGATCAACAGCTGCATACCAAGTACCAGGAGATGTACTAATTTGCTCAAGCAATGAAACCACATCTGGAACAGCAGCTGCAATTGGAGTCACCACTTGATTAAGTTTTCAATAATCCACTGTCATTCTCCAAGATCCATCTGTTTTTTGCACACGCCAAATAGGCGAGTTGAATGGAGAAGTAGTGGGAATCACCACCCCTGCATCCTTCAACTCCTTGATGGTGGCAGTAATCTCTGCAATCCCTCCAGGAATGTGGTATTGCTTTTGGTTTACTATTTTCCTAGGTAGGGGCAGTTCTAATGGCTTCCACTTGGCTTTTCCTGCCAATATAGCCCTTACTCCATTTGTCAGGGATCCAATGTGGGGGTTCTGCCAGTTGCTGAGTATATCTATTCCAATTATGCATTCTGGAACTGGGGAAAACACTACAGGATAGGTTTGGGGACCCACTGGACCTACTGTGAGACAGACATGAGCTAAGACTCCATTAATAACCTGACCTCCATATGTACCCTCTCTGGCTGGTGGGCCACAGCGATGTTTTGGGTCTCCTGGAATTGCTGTCAGTTCAGAGCCAGTATCCAGTAATCCCCAAAAAGTCTGATTATTTCCTTTTCCCCAGTGAACAGTCACTCTCGTAAAAGGCCATAGATCCCTTTGGGTAAGGGTGGAATAAAGATTAACACTGTAAGTTTATGGCAGTGTATCTGAGTCCTTCCTCAAGGGGACCTGTCCTCCGTTTCATTCAAGGGGTTGCAAGTCTTTAAATTCACTCAAGTCTAGGAACTGACTGAGGGGCTGTGACTCTCCATTCTGGCAATTAGAGTTAGACTGCTGTTCACTTGACCTAGACTTCATCTACTTTTACAGATCAAGTAAATATTTAGTAGATTTTCCATCTATTTCTCTCCTATGGACACCATGACTAAGTAGCCAATGCCATAAGTCCACACGAGTCAGACTATTCTGATTACTGCTTTGACTCTGCTGTCCATTACCGTGACCACGCCCATCTTGTCCTTGTTGATTGAGTGCCACCACTTGGCCCCTACAACCAAGGGGTCCAATCAACCCCATTGCAGTTAGGTGTCTTAATTCAGTGAGGGCAGTTCCCACTGTCACATCTGACTGACATAAAATAGCAATCACAGCAGTTGTCAAGGATGCTGGGCTCCCTTCATCAATTTGTTCCTCACCATTGTGGTAAAAGGTGTGCCCTCTGGGCACTCCATGTGTGGATCTGCGGGTCTAACCTGATAAATTCACTCTAGCACACCAATTTCCCTGAGCCTTTGGATACCTTCTTCTACAATATACCAAGGCAGGTCTGGTGCTTCAACTTGATTTAGTGCAGACCACAGTGTAATCCATGTTTCAGTGGCGCAACCAAATCAACTATTAGATCCTTTTCTAACCTCTCAAGCTGAAACACTGAAGGAAGAATCTGTGCTTAGTGGGCCGATATCAGTAAACTCAGACTGATTCATCTTTATGTTCCTTGCACCTTTATCCCACACCCTTAATAGCCATTCCCACACATATTCCCCAGGTTTCCTTCTGTACACGTTAAAAAGTCAAGCAATTCTTTTGGAGTGTAGTATACCTCCTCCTGAGTCACACTTTGTACTTCACCTTTTGGGGCTCACTGGGACTTAAGTTTAGTTATAGGTCTAGAAGCCAAAATCAGTGGTTGGGATGTTTTGAGAACATTCGGCATTGTCTTGTAAAGCATCTGCCACAGGTGATCCCCCAGGCAATGACTCAGACAAAGGCCCTTTAGACACAGCTGGGTTAATCTCACTAGATGAGAGTGTAGGGGTTAATGGTTTCACTGGGGAGGGTGGTTTAGCAGACAAGGATGGAGTAATCTCTTCAGATGGGAGTGAGAGGGCTGGTTCTATTGGCAGGAGGGATTCAATGGAATTTAGGGGCTCAGTGTCTCCAGCTTCCTGATTGTCTGCCCATACGTCTCCATGCCAAGTTTCAGGATCCCATTTCTTCCCAATCAATGCCCTCACTTTAACTTTAGACACCTCTTGAGGTTGGTAATTGAGTTGGCATTGTAATATAGCCACTCTTACAATAAGATTCTGGGTTTGGTTTTCAGCAATATCAGCTCTGTTACTATAAGAAATGAGGCTTTCTTTCACAGGACAAGTGGAAACTCTGAGGTTGTTTATGCGGCTCTTGAGCTTTAACTCTGAAGCTCTGAGCTCATCTCTTTCTTTCACCACTTTGTTTAGCGAATGTAGGACCAGCCAACCAGCTTCCTTACACTTCTCGTTATGACCAAATCGTAGAAAGGTATCACACATGTGCTCACCCAGAGCCTCACCTTTCACCAATACCTGATCTACTCTTGGTGGTATTTTGTGTATCTGTATTGCCACCTCACGCCATGGATCAGCAGTGCCCTCTTTACTACTGGAAGCAGAGTCATCAACATCTTTAAGACTAACCAGACTTGAGAACCAATTTAGAAAACTCATCCTTACAATTTTGTTTTTCTAGAATCACTTCTGGTACCAAATGTTTTAGGCTGGGTTTTCTAGAGAAGCAAAACCAGCAAGGTGTATAAACAGCTATATAAAGAGACTTCTATCAAGGAAACAGCTCACGCGGTTGTGGAGTCTAGAACGTCCCAAATCCGTAGGTCAGACTGGAGGCTTCTTCTGATTCACATAGCCGCAGGCGCTGGCAAAACCAAGATCAGCAGGTCAGAGAGCAGGACCCTTGCTCACAGGCTACAAAGACTGACATATCCCAAGATCAGCAGGCGAGACTGCAGGTCAGCTGCTAGCTCAAGTCCCAAGAACCGGAGGTCAAATGAACAGAAGCCAGCTGAGGATCCAGAGCAAGCAAAAGCCTTCAAGCCTTGCCAGAGAGTCCACTTATACTGGATGCATGCCACACCCCCAAGGAAATTCCCTTTCAATTGACTGGCTACTTATCTCATTATGGAGGTGATCACATTATGTCGAATCTCATCACGGAAGTGATCACATTATCGTATGACTGTTAAACTACATCATAACTGCCAGACCACTGAGAATCATGGCCCAGCCAAGTTGACACACAATTTTAATGATCACAGCTGGTCTCAGCCAGCGGGAATATAGCAGTTGCTTGGAGTTTATGAAGGCGTTGCTTATTTCCTGGGGGCTGCCAGGACAGTAGGCTGCTCTTTAATTCCACTGCTTCGGTTTGGACCTACGGTCCATAGTCGTTGAAAACACAGTGGGTTATTCAGCCAGTGAATTCACTAGGTAACCATTGTGTGCTGGGTGATTTCAGCACACTGGGAACACATAGACCTCAGCAGGCCGGCGGCATGCCGTGTGACCCTGTGGCCGGGGGCTGTGACAGGCCTGTGAGGTGCGGAAGAGTAGGTGGCCTGGATTTACTAGAATTACTGTTATCAGTAAAAGTCTCCTTGGGGATGTGGTCAGAAAGATTGTGAGGCTTGCCCAAGGCCACAGAGTCCAACAGGGCTGTGGGGATGCGGCGGGGTGGCCCTGAACCCCTCAGGGCCTCTGAGCGTCCTCACGCTCAGTCAGGCAAAGATCCTGCTGCCTCACCACCCCCTGAATGCCAAGGACCATCGGGTACATGGAAACTGTGTGACTTCAAAAGCCATATATGTGTGTGGCGGTGGCCCTGGGTTGGGGTTGACAACACACTGGGGACACTGGGACCGCCAGGCGGGCTGGGGTCTCCGTGTTCACACTCCAGAGCTAAGCCCTGAGGGAAGGTATTGAACCCCTCTGTGCCTCAGTTTCCTCCTCTGCACAATGGGGAGAGGAGAAGGGCTCAAAGCTGTTGAAGAGGTAGAGGTAGCGGGTGCCCTGCACACTCTCAGCAGTCATTCAGTAAATGCTGCCTCCCTCCCCCGCATGCCGGGGTCGTGCAGCAGCAGAGAAGGCAGGCAGCTTCAGAGACTTAAACACGGACACAGGCTTCCTGGTCAACCAGGGGACAGACCACACAGCCCAGGGACGGCAATTCCAAAACAGCCACATGTGTAGATCACACTGCAACTTACAAACGGGCTTCCGCATGAAGCATTTCATCCTTACCACTGCCCCGGGACACGGCCTTCCACTGCAGCCATTTTACAGATGAATAAACTGAGGCTCAAGAAGATGAGCAACCCGTGCACTCACAAGGCTCCTCAGAGCTGGTACTATGCTAAGAGAGGGTCTCTGCCCCCAGCTTAGGGATTCTTTGCTGTTGTTAAGTGCCACTGAGTCACTTCCAACTCATAGCAACCCCATGTACAACAGAACAAAACACTGCCTGGTTCTGCGCCATCCTCACAATTGTTGCTGTGTTTGAATCCTTCATTGCAGCCACTGTATCAGTCCATCTCATTGAGGGTCTTCCTCTTTTTCACTGACCGTCTACTTTACCAAGCATGATGTCCTTCTCCATGGATTGGTCCCTCCTGACAACATGTCCAAAGTACGTGAGACGTAGTCTCCCCATCCTCACTTCTAAGGAGCATTCTGGCTGTACTTCTTCCAAGACAGACTTGTTTTGTTTGTTCTTCCGGCAGTCCATGGGATATTCCATATTCGTCACCAACACCATAACTCAACTGTGCCACCAGGGCTCCTGCAGGGATTCTTTACCTTCCTACAATAGAGACCTGGACGTCTTTGACAACCCAGTGGTTGCAGTTACATTTTCGTATTTACAATCAATTTTGCTTCTAAAGCCTCCTGTCTTCATTACCCAACGAGACAATTCATGGGAAACCACTTGCTGCCTTATTTTCAAAACTGCACAAACTAATAGCAAGTTCTGCTTCTAGTAAGCCATGAAATACAAGAAACGACACACCCGAGATTTTCTGCGATGGTCCCGACTTCAAATATTCAAACGAACCGCCAGGTGATCTGTTGAGAAAGGATGTCATACTGCAGCTCGTGAGGGAACACAGTTCCCGAGATTTCCAGCTCCTCTGCTTCTGGAAGGAAAGGCAGAGACCGTGAACGTGACTCCCCCTAAGACATGCCCAAACCTGTGTGAGCTCTGGCATCCTCCGTCTATACTGATCCGACCATAACCTGAGGTTGGCGTGACTAGCTCCAATGGGCAGATGAGGTGGGTTGAAGAGTATTCCCCAAAATTCAAGTCCAGCTAGGTCCTCAGAATATGGCCTTATTTGGAAACAGGTCTTTGCAGATCTAATTAGCTGAGGTGAGGTCATACAAGATCAGGGCGTGCTCCAAATCCAAAGACGCTGTCTTAACAGGAGAAAACAGGCAGACACACGCAGAGGGAAGACGGCAAGGTGATGATAGAGGCAGAGATCTCAGTGATGCAGCTCTGAGCCAAGGAACATCAAGGATTGTCAGCCGCCACCAGCAAAGGAAGGAAAGACTCCCCCCTGGAGCCTTCAGAGAGCGCAGCCCTGCCAACCCCTTGGCTTCGGACTAGTGGCCTCCAGACTGAGACAATACACTTCTGTTGTTTTAAGCCACCCAGTTTGTAGTACAGTCAGCCCTCCGTATCCATGGGTTCTGCATTTGCAGATCCCACCAACACGGATTGAAAATATTTGGGAAAAAAAAGAAAGTTCCAAAAAGCAAAACTGGAATTTGCCTGCACCAAGCGCGCTACGCTGGACGCACATGAATGCAGAGGTGTGCAGGCGTCCCCTGCTGTAGCCTCCCCATTTCATGGAGCCTTGGTCTCTCCTCCACACTCGTCATCGGAGCATTGGGTGCCTCCAGTCTTGTCATTATTCCCTGAACGATACAGCAGAGCAACTATTTAAATAGCATTTACGTTGCATTAGGTATTGTAAGTAAGCTAGAGATGATTTAAAGTATAGGGGAGGATGTGTGTAGGTTACACGCAAATACTATGCCATTTTGTAAAAGGGACTCGAGTATCTGCAGATTTGGGTATCTGTGGGGGGTCCTGGAAACAATCCCCCGTGGATACTGAGGGGTGACTGTAATTTGTTATGGCAGCCCCAGAAAACCAATACAGCAGATAAGAAAGTTAAGGTTCAGAGACAGGAAGTAACTGGCCAAGGTGCCTGGGCTTACGAGCAGCTAAACCAGGCTGGAAGGCCACCTCCATCCAGTGTCCTGGGCTGGAAGGCCACCTCCATCCAGTGCCCTGGGCTGGCAGGTCACCTCCATCCAGGGTCCTGGGCTGGCAGGTCACCTCAATCCAGGGCCCGTGGCTGGAAGGTCACCTGCATCCACTGCCCGAATCAGATGGCCACCTCTGTCCAGTGCCCTGGGCTGGAAGGCCACCTTCATCCAGGGTCCCAGGCTGGAAGGTCACCTCCAGCCAGTGCCCCGGGCTGGAAGGTCACCTCTGTCCAGGGCCCCAGGCTGGAAGGTCACCTTCATCCAAGGTCCTGGGCTGGAAGGCCACCTCCGTTCAGTGTCCCAGGCTGGAAGGCCACCTCTGTCCAGTGCTGCAGGCTCTCTGTCCTCTCCTTGTGCCTCCCTCATGTCCACTTGGTCAAGAAGCTGCCTCTCTCCAGCACTTGCCCACCCCTACTGCAGGCTGCTGATTACAGTGAACGATTTGCACATTCCCCACTTCCGTCAGATCCAAATTAGCGTCATTACAGGAAAAAAGCCCAGACAAAAATACCCGAACTCGGGGCGCGCTGGGGAGCAACTCGGCAGATCTGTGTGGTGGCTGCAGCACCCAAAGGGCAGTGGCCACCCCTCAGGCTGGGCCATCGAGCCGTCCCCATGGCGCCAGCCTCCACCGCGGCACGGTCCCCACATCCAGTACCGGGTCTGCCGTTTCCATCAACTACACAAAGCAGAGAAGAGCCAAACACGGCCTTGGCCAAGCAGGTCTGTGCATTCCTCCCTCCTGTCACCAAAGCAAACCAGAGCGGGAGAACGAGGAGGGGAATAAATGACTGCGGAGCAACTCCATCTGCGGCCGGATGTAATAAAGTGTGTTGCTAAGATACACGTGCCACGGAAGTTCATTAAAGGACGCTTTAGCCCAAGCTGCCAGCCTCGCCTCCCCGCGAGAATGCTTACTTGGTGCGGTCCCTTGTGCTTATAATTAGATCCACCGTCAGAGAGACTGCATCCCCCATCCAAGCCCACTCAGCAGAACAGGCTAATAAAATAACTTCACCCAGACATGGACTCGGGCCGGGCCGTGGGACTCTTCTATTTACAGAGATGTATGTGTTCCATTTAATTGTTGAAATGAGATGGACACCCTTGGAGAAACTCAGCGGCTCTCAGCTCGTGCCATTGACTTTCTCTACTAGTGGGGGTTTGTGGGCTCTAGGACCACAAAATCACGGAGCCTCAGGACCTTAGGCTATGACAGAGCCTGGAGTGTTACAGGGGTCCCTGGGTGCTGTAAGCAGTGAACGTGCCTGACTGGTAACCGAAAGGTTGGAGGTTCGAGTCCACCCAGAGTCACCTTGGAAGAAAGCCCTGGGGATCTACTTCCAAAAAGTCGGCCATTAACAACCCCATGAGCACAGCTCTACTCTGACACACATGGGGTTGCCATGAGTCGGAGTCAATTCAGTGAAAACTGGTTTACTGGACTGTCAGAGGACCTCGGGTTGTAATTTCAGGCACAGCATCTTCAACGAGTCTTGGAGTTTCTGAACTTGGAATCTTAGCAAGAGGGAGAACCTGCATCCATCACTAGGGCTGCGGCCTCCTTTTCACCCATACAGCTGCGTTTTGGTGCAGTGATGGCAGGGGAATGTCTCAAAGCAATCAATGCCATCCCAGACAGCCCTCACTTCCGGGGAGCTCCCCTAACTGTGCGGTGAAATCAGCCTTCCGGAAACTTCCAGCTCTAGTCAAAACTCTGCCCCATACTGAGCTTCTGTTAAGGGCGGTAGAAATATTTGGCAACGGATGGTGGTGACGGTTGCATGACATGGTGAAGAGAATTAACGACGCTGAATCATCCATGTAAAAAATGGCTGAACTGGCAAATGTTTGGTTATAAACATATTTGGTACAATTAACAAATAAATAAAAATCTGCCCCAGGAAGGGGCTGCACCCTCTTACACACTGCAGCCAGTAGGTGGGGGCCAGGGTCACCACGTCCAAGGGCACAGCCCCCACTCCGTCCCATCAGCTCTGGGCTCTTCTGTCTCTCAGTCAGCTCACTGGATTCTAGACACATTGGCCTCCACTCAGAACGCCAGACCCATCCCACCACAGGGCCTTTGCACGGCTATGGCCACAGGGCCCGCGCCTTCAACTGCTGCAGGCGTTTGCTCAAACCCTGCCTTCTCAATGAGACCTCTCCTGACCGCCCTATTAAAACTGCCACCTGCTTCCCCCATGTCCCCCGGACCCTCCCAGTCCCCCAACCCTGCTCTGCCTGTTGCCCTCATCACCCTCTAACCATCTCCCCCATTGGTTTATGCTTCCTGTCCATTACCTGTCTCCTCCCGACACCGTGTGTGCTGCAGGCTTCTCTGCCCACTGCTGCGTCTCCCGTGTCGAGCACGGAGCTGGCATAGAGCCGGCACACATAGGCACCTGCTGAATCTCTGTGTTTGCACCACCCCGTGCGTCTTCATTCAGCTAACCGCTAACATTTGTCAGTGGAGGCTTCGTGTTGCCGTGCTACGGGTACCCTGGCCCTCCTGAGCGTCCACTCTAGAACACACACTAGCTGTCACGGCTAGGTCTTAAACACAGCCCAGCGCTAGGCACTGCCGGAGAATTTGCAGAAGGGCTAAGACAATGGGAACTCTGCCACCCTGGATCCTTCCAGCACCCTACACTGAACACCCCAGGCCCACCGTGTCCCCCTCGTGGTCTATGGCACAGCCTCAGCTGGCTTCTCCCAGCCTTCCTGCCGTATGCCCCCCACTCCTCACTGCCCAGCACCTCCAGACAAAGCAACTTCCAGAGCCCCCCTGATCTCGGTGCACGAAGGCACCCACAACTCTGCGTTGTCTCTTCTCTCAGGCCAGGAGGTGCTCTCGGAGGGGCATCTTCAGCAAGTGGCCCCTGCAGTGGTGGCCGGGAGAAGGAGGCTAGGGACAAAGGAGAGACCTCTGCAGCCAGTGGGTTGTCACAACTGCGGTTTAAGAAATCACGGCAAGATTTGTCTCGGGCGTGTTTACTACCACTGAGACGCATTAATCGCGGAGCAGATTTGGTGTCACTGATCCAAGGGAACACACCTGTCACTCTAACCTGCAGCTCACATGAAATCTGGGATCGCAGGCTCCGCGATGTATATGTTTTTAATTGCACTTCCAAGTTCATTTACATGTGCAGATTGCTTTTCTGCCTGAATGACATCGAAGAGGAACATCTCTTCCTCTCTTTCTCCTGCTCCCCCGCCATCCCATTCCAGCTTGTTCCTTTTTCCTGGGGCAAACAGTTGCTCTCCAAAGTGATGATGAGAGGCAGTGGGGGTTCAGAGGTGGCATTCTCGCCTTCCGTGCCAGAGACCCGGGTTTGATTCCTGGCCAGTACAGCTCAAACTCAGCCACCAGCCATCTGTCAGAGGAGGCTTGGGTGTGGCTATGATGCTGAACAGGTTTCAGTGGAGTTTCCAGACTGAGAGACTAGGAAGAAAGGCCTGGAGATCTACTTCCAAAAAGCGGTCAGTGAAAACCCTACGGGTAACAATGGTCTGATCCACAACTGATCATGGAGATGGCACGGGACAGGGCAGCACTGCATTCTGCTGCGCACGGGGTCACCGTCAGTCGGGGCTGACTTGACGGTAGCTAATAACCACAGAAAAACGATCACAGCTTCACGGACGGCATGCTAACACCTCCAGGAGGACCCCAAACGACTCCCCTACTGCCACCACACTGAACTCTTTGCTGTTTCCACTCAGGGGATCAAAAAGGCAGTCAATACGTCCCCAAAGATGACGGGCACCCACCTCCTGCATTTCCTATTGTCAGCACTTTTTCCATTTGGGACACACCCCCACCCAGCCCACACTGATCCCTCCCCAAGTGTGGGCTCTGGAAGCAGAAGTGCCTCCAAGCATGTGGGGGACAAGCGCCCCCTGCAGGTACGATGTCTGCCATCAGCCTTTCTGTCCGTGAGGAAAACGACAGTGTGCTCTCTGCTGGAGAAGGCGCCCGCGTCTCTGACGGGTGCAAACGTAGAGTCACGCACGTCCGATGGCTCTTCTGAACATGTGCGCTGCCTAGGTGGGTGGAAGACTGGGGTCCCTGGGGCCAGTTATGTTTCCTGGGCGTAATCCCACACCCCACTCAGAGCCTCAGTTTCCCATGGGTAAGATGAGGGGCTTGACCTCAGTGCCCCGTGAAGCCCCTCCTGGTTCTCACATCCTCTGCTTTTAGCCCTAAGCCATCAGGTCCTGGAAGCCACGTCACCTCAGTTTCCACTGGGTGCAAAGTCTGAGCCCAGCCTCAGCTCTGGACACTCCAGTCACCAGAGACAAAACACAATTTGGAGGTGTCTTCCTAACAAAAATCGACAGCAGTTTCTCTTCTTCTCTAGGGGAGCCACATCTTCACGGTCCTGCCAGCTACCTGGTTCTCGTATTGCTATCAATAAGGTCATGTTGAGAACTGCCCCCTCTACGCGTGTGCGGTCTGCCATACCGCGCTGGCCGGCACGCTGAGATCTGCCCTCTGCGCGCATGCGGTCCGCCGTACCGCACTGGCCGGCACGTTGCTGTGACACTGAAAGCTATACCACCGGTATCTCTAATACCAGCAGGGTTGCCCATGGTGGACAAATTTCAGAGGAGCTTCCAGAGTATGAGAGACTAGGAAGAAAGGATGGCAATCTTCTGAAAATTTGTTGTCGGTGTTGGTGTTGTGTGCTGTCGAGTCAATTCCGACTCAGCGACCCTACTGGAGAGAGAACTGCCCCATAGGGTTTCTAAGGAGCGGCTGGTGGATTCCAACTGCTGACCTTTTGGTTAGCCAATGAAAATCCTAGGATCACAACAGAATATTGTCCAGTACAGTGCTAGGAAATGAGCCGCCTAAGTTGGAAGGCACTCAAAACACACCGTAACCCAACAATGGACGCGAGCATGCCAAGAATCGCAAAGATGCAGAACCAGGCAATGTTTCGTTCTGTTGTGCAAGGTGTTGCCTCTGAGCTGGAGCTGACGCAAAGGCAAGGAATAACAGAATCACGCATGCCCGCCGCGTGTTGGGGATTCCACCCGGAACCACGCCTGAGAAGCAGCATTTCCCTTCTTTGCAGGTAAAGACACGGAAGCCCCACCCTGGGCACTGCTTCCCAGCTCAGCCTGGCTCCCACCCTCCTTCAGGGCTGGGGGTTCCACTTGACTCTGGGCCAAAAAATACCCCCCTCCCAGACCCACTTCTTTCTGCTGCATTTCAACAAGACAAGCACAGATGCCAGGCAAAAACTAAAGCCATGTAAGGTGCAGCCACAGGAGAGCGTGTGGGGAGGCGGGCACGCTCCCTGTCAACGTGGGAGGTTGTCGCCAGCCACAGCTGCATCAGCAATTTTTCCTGGAACTCTGGAAATTGCTACAACCCAACAATAAGTAACTGCCAATAAAATATATATATATATACACGTATCTACATATATGCGTGTGTGTGCGCGCGTATCTATCTTAAGGAAGCGTGTCTGTTCCTTCTAAGAACAGAGACCATTGCAAAATGAGAAGATGCCACTGCCTTAAAGCAGAAATAATAACAGTAATAATAACAACAATAAAAATGGCAGTGTCCAAGCCAGGGACGCTCAGGCCGAGGAAGCACGGATGCAGGGCAGGGGTGGGGTGGCAGATGCATGGCTCCAGGCCACCGAGAGAGGGCTCCTTACGCGAGGGTGGGGACAGTGCACTGGGGTCAGTCCAAACCCCCAATTCTGGTTGGTTCAACTTCTAGACCACAGAATTCCCCTGTCCCCCACACCCAGCCTGCTATACACACTCCCCAACCCACTGCAGGCTGGGCGGGTGCAGAGGCTGGACGCAAACCCCAGCCAAACCCCAACTCACGGCAATCCTGTGGGTGTCAGAGTAGAACTGTGCTCCACAGGGTTTTTGTGGCTGATTTCTCAGCAGATTGCCAGGCTTGTCTTCCAAGGCGCCTCTGGGTGGACTCAAACTGCCAACCTTTCAGTTAGCAGCCAAGTGTGTTAACTGTTTGTACCACCCGGGGCCTCCAAACACAAACCCAGACCCTCTAAACTCCTGTGACCTTCTGTTCAGAGTGCAATCCTTACTCACTGTCCCCAGAACAGTCTCTAACATGTCGATGAGCGTCCAACACGCTAACTCTGTTTATTTTTATCCTAACGTATGTCCCGGAGTCACAGGGTCACAAACCCAACCGTTCATATCTGTGGTATGACGCGTTAGCCTTTCTCCCCACACACTCCAGCATGTTGAGGGTTCAGCTCACGACCTGGGGCCCCGCTGCCCAGCACTGCGTCACAGCGTCTCTGCTCACCAGCTGGGCGTTGCTGGCTGTTCTCAGCGTCTCTGAGTTTCAGGCTCCTTGTAAGAAAGATGTAAATTGCCAGCAAGCCTGCTTGCAGGGCCACTGTGAGGACTGGGTGCATCAGTCTACGTGAAGCACTATAAGAGGGGCTGGCTCAGAGGACATGTCGTACAGAAAGGCTGGGCTCTTGACAGGGCCGGAAGAGGACCTCAACACCCTGCCTGTTGAGGAGCCACAAGGGGTCAAGAGCGTGTGTGGCATCCCATGTCACCCTCCTGTCCCGTCCAGGCCACTTGCCACATGCCAGGTGCTCTGTGACCTGATTTCCTACGTCCAGCTGAGGTGCCTGAGCCACTGCAGCAGCTTAACCCGCCCAAGACAGCAGCACAGCCGGGGCAGGGGGGAGCCGGGTCCAGAGCTCTGGCACAGCTTGGTTAAAGCCTGAGCCGTAAACCCGTCACGTGCCTCCCAGGGACAATGTCCGCAGCATTCCACAGCTCTCTGTGGAAATCAATCCAGACTCATTTCCTTCAAAGCCGTAAATTCCAAACGGTGTTAGGAAGATGGACTTCTCTGTGGAACCTACCTCTTGCCCAAAGTCCATTTCATGTCTGGGATGAGGACCTCAGTGGCTAGACCAACGGACACCCCCAAAGGGGCCTCTGTGGAGCCCTCACACCTGACGAGGATGTCTCCGAGACGCTGCTCTACATCCTGAGCCTCTGCTGTTGAAGAAGGAATGTCGTCTCTGCAGGACTGACGGTGCTTCCGCAGACGGGGCAGAGAGCCGCCTCCTGCATGGTGACCAGTGACATAGAAAAGGCACCGGCTCCAGAATAGACAAAGGCATCAGAGTTAAAACCTGCCAATCACAGTACTATCGTCACAGCCAGCAACCCCGAGGCACCGTGGGATTACCAAACTTGGTATCCAAGTCATCTTACAGAAAAAAACCTCAAAGTTATCAAAATCAATTGTACAGTTCTGACAGCAGGTGCTTTCAAGGGCTAAAATACCCAAGCAAACTCTGTGGAATGGTTAGAGTCAATGGCACAGTCAACCTTTACCGGAGGCAACCAGCAATGTGATGCCCTCAGGTGGAAAAGGATGCCCCAAGATGGGGACACAAGGTGACAATGGAAGGCGCCACCTCCCACAGGCGCACAGGGCAGGGATGGCGGGCGTTTCTTGTTGCCATTGATGTAGCAATAAGCAAATCTCTCCAAATCAACACCGATCTCACAGTCAGAGCGCTCACACGCATCCTTCCCTTTGTGGCTGACGCACCCTTTCAACCCTTTACCTGATCTCAACAACCCAGCGTGGCAGGGCTTACTAATATCACCCCCATTTTGCACATGGGAAACGCAGCTCCAGGAGGCAAGTGGCTTGTCTGAGGTTACCACTTCTGTAAGAAACTGACCCCCGGTGTCCTGATGCCAGGGTCTGGCTCTTCCAGCTATGTCACAGTATACCCTAGTCCCTGGAGGACCAAAAGTCAGTCTTAGAAGAAATACAACCAGAATGCTCCTTAGACACAAGGACGGTGAGACTTTGGACACACCCTCAGGAAAGATCAATTGCTAGAGAAGGACATCGTGTTTGGTTAAGTGAAGGGTCAGTGACAGCAAGGGACACCTCCATGAGATGGATCGACATAAAAGCCACAACAATGCGCTCAAACATGCCAACAATCATGAAGACGGCGCAGGACCGGCCAACGTTTCATTCCGTTATACATAAGGCTGCCGTGAGTAGGAGCCAACTTGACAGCAACTGACGACAATGGCACAGAGAGCCAGCTGGAGCTGGGGCAGGGGGCTAGGGTGGAGGGCGCCCTTGGCTAGGGAGCAGAAATTCATTCCTGGAACACCCAAGCTGCCTGATCTTGGGAGGTCTCCTCTCTCTTATCTGTCCAGCCTGGAGGATTTGCCTGCCGACTCCGACCCAAGTTCACAGGACCGTGCGGGCACTCAGATCGAGATGGGCATCAGGGAGGTAACGGGACGGCCTCAAGGAGCAAGGGCAGCGACATGGACAGCCTAGAGCCATTCCCACGTCCCATCAAAGCACACTGTTCCTGTGTCGTCTGAGGTCAGCCTGGCAGCTAGATTTCCTATGCAGACACCTCGCGGGGCCTCCCAGGACCAGTCACTGGATACAGCTGCTTCCCCAGGTATGTGCTAAAATCTGTGCCAGCAGAGACCAAGTGGAAGCATTCTTTAAGTGTAAAGTCTCAGAAAGTGTGAGATGTCATCATCGTTAATATCAAATTACCCCACCACCTCTGCATCCCCACGACCTGGTGGGAACATGTTAAATGTTTGTGGAATTAAACTAAACTGTCCCCAAAAGATGTCCACAATATGTCACTAAGTGTAAAAAGCAAGTTTAGAAGTAGTATGTTTAGTGCAAGGAACCCTGATGGCCTATCGATTAAGCGCTCAGCTGCTAACCGAAAGGTTGGTGGTTCAAACCCAGCAGCAGCTCTGTGGAAGAAAAGACCTGGCCATCCGTTTCCATAAAGATTACAGCCTAGGAAACCCTATGCAGCAGTTCTACTCTGTCCCATGGGGTTGTTATGAGTTGGAACTGATTTGACGGCACCCAACAACAACAAAACCATTTACGGCACCCACTTCTGTAAGAAAGAGCATGTTTACCCATATTATGGATGTGCGTAAGGAAGAGCACATTTACCCGTGTTACAGACATGCGTGAGAAAGAGCACATTTACCCATGTTACAGACGTGCGTAAGAAAGAGTGCGTTTACCTGTATTACAGATGTGCGTAAGAAAGAGCACGTTTACCCATATTACGGATGTGCATGTGAGCACAGATGTCTCTGATGAACACATCTCAAAATTAACACCGTTCTCATCTACTGGTGGGGCGGGGGGCTGGAGTTTTACGGCTTTCCAATCCAGACTGTTAACTTCGTCTCAACAAGCATGTGTTGCTTTTATAATAAAATGTTTTTCTGAAAGTAGAATTCCTTTTAATCTCCTCGACGTGCCAGAAAGAAGAGAAAGAACATTGACAACCACCTTCTTGAGCAAGGATTTTATTTCATCAACAAAGATACATAAATATGAATGCATGTATATGTACATACACACACACACGCACACACACACACTTTTTTCCTTAAACCAGCTGAACAGAGATACACACTGAGTTACCTTCTGGAGGTTCCAGAAGTGCCCCCTCTACTTTCTCAGCTCGAAGAAGCTCTGCTGAAGCAGAGGAGAATGGTCGCCTGCGGCCCTAGCCCCAGGGCCTGACCACTCGTCACCCCGAGCTATCGAGCTATCGGTCCGGCATCCCACCCCATACCTGCCTCCCCCCAGCCTCCCCGCACAGGGGACAAACACGAAAGGAGCTTGTGCCCTAGCCCAAGGAGGGGTCCAGGCCTCCTCCACTCACCTCCTTTCTAATCTGCCCTCCGCACATCCTGCACCTTCCCGACTCCTGCCCTAAAAGCGCTAGGTGATTTCTGAACCTACATAGAAAAACCCGGACCCTCCATCTCCGCCTCCCTTGCTCTGACCCCAGCTCACCTCTGCTTTCTCACTCGTCCTGTGTCTCGAACACGCTCTGACCTGCGGCAGCCCTGCCTCCCCCCTCCAGCTCATACTCAGCTGTCTCTCCTCTTAGCAAGCTTGGCCGCCACCCCCGCTGTCCACAAGCCCACGCATTCTTGAAGACCCACCTCCCAGGAAACCTCATCCAAGAAGTCTGGGTTTCCAGGCCAGAAAGGATGCCAGAGTTCTCAAAGCATTTTCTGTTTACTGATTTTCAATAGCAGTTTTCTGGAAGCTCCTTGAGACGTGTTATCTACGCCTCTGACTCTCACACTCTTTTGTGAGGTTCATCAGGGCAGGGAGCTGGTCTTATTTATCCCTGAGTCAACTCATTGCAAACCCATGATTTCAAAAATCTAGAACTGATTGCATGCCGGCTCCAGACTAGGGAATGTACTAGGGACGTCAAGTAAATCACTGGTGATCCCACACCCACCCCGACATTGATGCGATCTTCTTACAACGCACTCAAAGGCATGCATTTACAGCCAACGGGAGAGAAAAAAGTAGATTAACTGGACTTCATTAAAATTAAAAACTTTCATCCATCAAAGGACACTATCAAGAGAGTGGAAAGACAACCCACAAAATGGGAGAAAATACTTGCAAATTCTGTATCTGATAAGGGTTTAATATCCAAAATATATAAAGAATTCCTACAATTCAACAATAAAAAGACAAACAACTCAACTAAAAATGGGCAAAGGATCTGAATCGACAAGTCTCCAAAGAAGATACACAAATGGTTCATAAGCACTTGAAAAGATGCTCAATCTCATTAGATAGTAAGGTAATGCAAATCAAAACCACAATGAGATAGCACTTCATAATCACCCTCGAGTCGACTCCAACTCATGATGACCCCATGTGGATCAGAGCAGAACTGTGCTTCATAAGGTTTTCAATAGCTGGTTTTTCAGAAGTAAATCATCAGGCCTTTCTTCCAAGGTGCATCAGGGTAGACTCAATCTCCAACCCTTCGCAGGCAAGCACATTAACCGTTTGTACCACCCAGGGACTCCCTCACACCCACTAGGATGGTTTCAATCAAGAAAATGGAAAATATTAAGCGTTGGCAAGGATGTGGAAAAATTGGAACCCCCTTGCTTTGCTGATAAAACCAAACCAAACCCATTGCTGTCAAGCTGATTCCGACTCACAGCAACCCTACAGCATAGAGTAGAACTGCCCCACAGGGTATCCACCAAGCGCCTGGTGGATCTGAACTGCCAAACTTTTGGTTAGAAGCCAAGCTCTTGACCACTATGCCACAAATGGTACAGCCACTGAGCAAAACAATGTGGCAGCTTCTCAAAGAGTTAACATACAGAATTACCATATGACCTGCAATTCCACTCTTGGGTATATACATAAAAGAACTGAAGGCAGGGACTCGAACAGATACTTGTATACAAATGTTCATTTCAGCGCTATTCATAATAGTCAAAAGGTGAAAATAACCCAGGTGTCCATCAACAGATGAATGGATACATCAGATGTGGTCTATCCCTACAATGGAATATCATTCAGCCAGATAGAGAAGCGAAGTCCCGATATACGTCAACATGAATGCATCTTGAAAACACAATGTTGAGAGAAATAAGCCAGGCACAAAACGACAAATATTGTATGATTCCACTTTTATGAAATACCTAGATGAGGCAAATCCAGACAGACAGAAAGTAGATCAGAGGTTACTAGGGGCTGGCGGAAATGAGGAGTTATTGTTCAATGGGTGCAGAGTCCCTGTTTGGGGTGATGGGAAACTTCTGGAACTAGATAGTGGTGATGTTTGCTTAACATGGTGGATGTAATTATTGCCTCTGGAGTGCACACTTAACAATGGTTAAAATAGAAAATTTGTTATATATATTTTCACCAATAAAAAAATGAAGGAAAAAATATATATGGTGGTGCAATGGTTAAGCACACAGCTGCTAACTGAAAAGTCAGTGGTTTGAACCCACCCAGCAGCTACTTGGGAGAAAAGACCTGGTGATCGGCTCCTGTAAAGATTTCAACTCAGGAAACCCTATGGGGCAATTCTACTCTGTTCTATAGCGTTGCTATGAGTAGGAATTGACTTGACAGCACCAAACAACAGCAGCTATACACATACACACACACACACACACACACACACACACACACACACACACACACACACGTTGTTGTTTGGTGCCGCTGAGTCTGTTCTGACTCATAGCAACCCTATGTATAACAGAATGAAACACTGCCTGGTCCTGCGCCATCCTCACGATCGTTGCTGTGTTTGAGCCCACTGTTGCAGCCACTGAGTCAGTCCATCTCATTGAGGGTCTTCCTCTTTTTCACTGACCCTCTACTTTATCAAGCATGATGTAATTCTCCCGGGACTGATCTCCCCTGATAACATGTCCAAAGTACGCGAGACAAAGTCTCCCCATCCTTGCTTCTAAGGAGCATTCTGGCTGTACTTCTTCCAGGACAGATTTGCTCGTTCTTCTGGCAGTCCGTGGGATATTCAATATTCTTCGCCAACACTATAATTCAAAGGTGTCAATTCTTCGGTCTTCATATAGTCCAGCTTCTCGGATGATTTGCTCAGCATACAGATTGAATAAGTATGGTGAAAAGACACAACCCTGACACACACCTTTCCTGACTTTAAACCATGCAGTAACCCCTTGTTCTGTTCGAACAACTGCCTCTTGGTCTATGTACAGGTTCTGCACGAGCACAATTCAGTGTTCTGGAATTCCCATTTCTCACAATGTTATTCCTAATTTGTTATGACCCACACAGCCAAATGCCTTTGCGTAGTCAGACATTCATAAATAATCAGCACTAATCAGCACCGCTCTGAGAAGACAGGGCAACCCCCCCCACCCGCCCGGCCTTGGAGCTCACCGTCTAGCACAGACAGGCATTAAATCGTCACAGACACAGACAGACAAGGCAGGGGAGCCAAGTGCACTCCTGAAGCCCCAACCAGCCAGGTGTCTGAGGAACTGCCTGAAACAACCAATGAGGCCACCCCACAGGGCTCGCAGGTGTGAGGTGTCCGCTGCCCTGAGCAGGTGGGGCCTCTGGATTCCTCCTAAGAGCAAGGCAAGACCATCAACGGTTTCTAGCAACGGTTTTAAACAAAGCTTCCAACCGGTTTGTTCAGTTGAAATCCCTGCTGAGAATCTGCCTTTTCACCCTCAGAAATACTGAATCAGAATCTATACTTTAACAAGATCCCCAGGTGATTCTGATGTATCATAAATATTGAGAACCCCTGCTGTACTAGTGGTTCTCAGAATTGGTCCCTAACCAGCAGCGTTAACATCACCTGGGAACTTGTTAGAAATGCAGATTCTCAGCAGCAGAATGAACCATTTCAAAGCCCTGGTTTTAAGACACTCCGGTGGAGGGTGTACTAGAGGGGGACAAGAGTGGATGCCAGCAGGTGGCCACTACCATTTTCCAGGGAGAGACGCTGGTGGTGGGGACCAGCGTGGTAATGACAGGATGAAAGGCTCCAGTAATACTCCACAGACAAACGAACTGGGCCCAGCGGGCTGCACTGTGCGAGGGGAGGCCACACAGTTAAAAAAATAAACTAAAATAAAGTCCCCATCAAGCAGACGCCACTCCTAGCAACCCCATCTGGGTCAGAGAAGTACTGTGCTCCACAGGGTTTTCAATGGCTGATTTTTTTGGAAGTAAATTGCCAGGCCTTTCTTCCGAGGCACCTCTGGGTGAACTCGAACCACCAACCTTTTGGTTAGCAGTCAAGCCTGTTAACTGTGTTACCCAGAGGCGCCGAAGGCCTCACAGTAGTAGTGGGCAAAGCCATAAACGGAAGGGCTCCTGCTCAGTCCAAAGCCCCATGAAACATGCAGCTTTTGAAAACGGCCTTAATTTTCTCTTTAACATGAAGTCATGCTGTCTCAAGAACCAGAACCTGCACTCTGGGTCAGGATGAAAGTTCACCTTCGTGGACGAGATCAAGCTTGGGAGGAGACCTCGGGAAATGGAACGTCCTTTTCCTAAAGGACTATAGACAATGACAGCCTCGGGCTTCCAGAAAAAACCCACCCGCAGCTTCATCTGGTGGGCACTTCGAAGGCTGACTCCTGCAGCGACCAACGCGGATCACAGTCCCCCAGGTGAGCACCACAAACATAATACCTTTCAAGAAAACACACGTTTATTGCTGTGCTGGAGGATAGCTACTGGGAACCCAGAGTCCATCAAATCGATAGATAACTGCAGTCCTCCAAGGCCTGGGCTCCGGGTGTCGCTGGCGAGGTCACACCAGCCAGGCCCGCAGTCACGCGGGAGGGGGCTCTTAGCTCTCCTGGAAAGCCCACCCTGCAGGAAGTGTTACGTCTGGAGATGCCTGCTACACGTGGCACCTCAATGTTTCATTGAGAACTCCAACGAGTGGGGGAAAAAACAACCCTTGGTATTTATGGCGGGCCTGTTATTTACACGGGAACTGCGTGTTGCTTGACAATTGAGATAAAAACGTTACTGCTTCTCTGCATGTGCTCTGAATTCGTGGTGTAAAACCACCGGAGCAACTAATGGACTCTTCACACATCATCTCTCGTTAAACAAGAAGGACCTGTCCTCCATCGAGTCTGCACAGCAGCCAAGGGCAGCAGGGTACGCTGGAGCCACACCTGGGGGCGCGGCCACACCTGGGGGCGTGGCCTGGCCCTTCTCAGCTAGGCCCCACGCAGCACTCCCCACAGCTGTTTTTTTTGTTTGTGTTAGGAAAAAATACAAACTGTTTTCAAATAGCAAGGTCCTACGAAAGCTAGTTTTCCATTGTATCCCCTAGCCCACCAACGGTGGAAGAAAAGGTGGATGGTTATGCACAATTTGGAGTCGCTGGGTGGCGCAAATAGTTAATACACTTGCCTGCTAACGGAAAGGTTGGAGGTTCAAGTCCACCCAGACGAGTCTCGAAAGAAAGGCCTGGTGATCTACTTCCAAAAAATTAGCCACTGAAAACCCTATGGAGCACAGTTCTGCCCTGACACATGTGGGGCCACCATCAGTCGGAAATGACTCTGTGGCCACTGGTTGGTTGGTTTGTTTTTTAAAATATATACAATTTACCTGAACAACTTATCCACTTCTATGAGTCCTTGAAAAAATCTTTAAATACCTGTCCACGTTTCTAAAAGTAACTTTAAAAATGCCAGCGCCAAAAACCTAAACGTTTTTAGGCACTTTTCCACTCTAGCTGCGTTTGCCAAACCGCTGCTCCGAGAAGGAACTGACCCTCCGGCTAGGTATTTCCAACACTTGTGGATAACAGGATCACCCGTTCATTTTACTATCTCGTTCACCATGCACCTGTGCACTTCTAATTGAAACCTAACCTTTATCGCTGGTATTCCAAGCAGGAGCTGTGCAGAAACGCCAGGTGGTGAACGGCGTTTTTACCCAAGCAGATCTATAAAAAAACTCTACCGTTAATTTTATGTTGAGTTTAAAACCAACAAACTCGGAAATATTCGCTTTTCCACTCCCCCTCCCTCGTTCCAGCCCCTCCCGGGCAGGTTCTGGGGGACTGAGCGGGCCCAAAGCAAAGCACTTCTGCCCCTTTTCAAGACCCTGGGCCAGCCTAGAGTCACCTCTGAGGCGACCTTTCCCCAGCCAAGCTGCCAATCACCAGCAAACTCTCCCGAGGAGAGAGGAGCGAGTAAATGTTAAGTCTACCCAACTCATTTCATGGGTGACCTCCGGAAGGTTTCCAGGCGCCGGGCTCGGGAGAGCCGAGGCAGCTTTATTAGCATGCCGTTCTAGCGCCGCGCCCTCCTTCCTCCTTTACGAGCCCTTGTTACATAAAATGCCACAAAGGGAGAATGGAAAACAGCACACTTGCAGTGACAAATACAAGTTCCCATCGGCCAGGCCAACCCCTGCCTGCTTACCAATGTTAATTTTAGTCCCTTAAAAGAGAAACCTCTTAAAAAGGACACAAAACAAAAGTTTTCCTTCTTTTTAAACGAGCGCGCACACACACACACACAAAAAGATGGAGGTCCGTTCGCAAGCCTCCTTCCCCCGGAGTTGGTAGCAATTTAAAGGAAAACGCAGCTAGAGTGGAAAAGCGCCTTCCCCTTGCCTAAGCTGCACCACGCCGCGAGAGCAGGATTCTCAAACGTTTCTCTCTGCCGTATCTAAATTCCGGCACGACAGATAATAAATAGCTACTCATTTACTATCTTCATAAAAATTTAAACAGCCCTGAAACAGTTGCTGCAATACCGAAGGATCGTGCAAACCCAAGCTCGGGATAGCCACTCCAAATAGTAAAACTACTGCCATGTGGACGCACACAAAAAGAGGCATTGTTGCAATACAAGCTGCAGGCTTATTGGATTTCCTTCTCTTTTTTAAAGCTCCTACTCTCAGCGTTAAAGAGCCAAGAACTTGCGGTGAAAAAAGGGCCCAGGAAGCCTCGGCGATCACGTTGTACCAGATTTGGTGGTGTATTTTTTTTTTTTTTTTTCAAGAGAGAAAGTATCTGATTTGATTCCACACTGTGATTAAACATCTTTGTGCTCCGCGGCGAAGGGGCTTCCCACCCCTCCCCCTCCAAAAATGGCATCAAAGCAATCAAAATGGTAATGCGGGGCTCGCGGTCCCCTCCCCCTGCAAACTCCCCGACTTCGCCGCGCGCCGGGCACCCCTCCGGCGGGAATGGAAGCTTCCACTCGCGGCCGGGGGCGCGCAGCCGGGAGGGGGCCCTCCCCGCACCGGCAGAAGGGGGTGAACGCGCTCGTCCCAGCCCTCCCGCCCGGCCTGCAGCCGGGCCGGCGGGGACCCGCGGGGACAGCTACGTTTCCCTCGGCGTCCCCCTCCCCGCCCCCTCCTCGCCCACACGCTCCCTCCCACCACTTCCCAACTTTAAAGACTCGAAACCAACACCCGGCCTCCGAGTGCCCTGGCGCCGGGGTCGCCGTCCCCCCGCCCTTCGCCATCGCGTCCACTCCTCGGTCCCCCACCCGAAAATCCCTCCGGGGAGGCGGAGCCCTGGCGGGGGGCGCGGATCTCCGGCTGAGCCGGCGGGCGGGGGCGGCGCGGGCCGGGAGCTGTCCAAGTTTGGTGCTGACGGCGGCGGCCGGCATTCCGAAGGAAGCGCGATCGATGACAGCAGGCGCGGCGACGAGGGCGGAGGGGACCGGCGGGAGGGGGAGGGGGCAGAGGGGAGAGGGCCGCCGCCCCCGCCGCTGCCGCGAGCCTCGCCACCGCGCGAGCGCCATTGGCTGCGCGGCCCAAAGTTCTCCGCTCCGGAGGCGAAGGGAGGGGGCGGGGCGCGCGGGGGGAAGGGCGCGGAGGGGGAGGGGCGGGCAGGGGAGGGGGCGGGGCGGGCGGCCGCGGTCGGCGGCGGCGGCGGCGGCGGCGGCATCTGTTCGTGGTGCTGAAACCCCGAGCGCTGAGCTCAGCGCAACTAAGTCACAATGGCCAACTTTCCTCCCGGAGGGGCCCGGCAACCGCGCGCCCTGCGGGGAGCTGCTCGTAGGCCCCATTTCCACCTAACGCCTGGACACCAAAGTTTGGGCAGATTTTGGGTGTCCTGGGGGAGCCTTTCTTTTGTTCCCCGGGAGCTGGCGTCAGGTTCCAAGAATCAAAAGTGGAGCTGGCGAAGTGGAGGGCGGGGGGTGGGGCGGTGGGGGGCTTTAAAGCACGGCTTGCAGCAAAGCCCCGAAACCGCTTGCCGGGAGTTGGGTGTCCAGGCACGAATTAACCCCCACGTCCCCTAGCATGAAGTGGGGCGCTGATCGCGGGGAAATGTTCACATTCCAAAAACATGTCCACTACCTCAAAATGGACGCCGGGCGCGCGCCGCCTAAGTGCAGCTTGTCGCTGTCTGCCACTCCGGGCCTCGCTCCCCTCGCCTCCAGCACCCAGCCCTCCCCAGAGAGAAAAGGAGGGCAGGCAACTTTGAGGATGGGGACGGGCCCTCCGGGGAGTCTGGCGGATGGCGCCCGGGCCGGCACTTTTTAGGGTGATGCCAAAGTGCCGCCGCCTCTCCCAGCATTGCCACCCCGGCCGGCGGTGGGGGCACAGCCGCCTCCTCGCTTACTTGTTTGTCGCTCAGCGCTGCGATCCGCGGAGGCCTGTCGTGGAGCTGCTTCTTGAGGTCGCCGTTCTGCAGAGACACGGAGGAGCGAGCTCAGGCGGCGGCCCCCAGGAGGTCAAGTGGCCCCGGCGCCCCCTCTCCCCGGTCCCGGCCCCAGCCGCCGCCCCCGGCCTCCCGCCGCGCGCCCTCGCAAGTTCCCCGCGCCTTCCGGCGCGAGTGGCGTCCGGCGGCGGGGCCGTTTACCTGTGGCTGCCGCCTCATCGGGGTAGCGGTGGGCGGCGGGCCGGGGCTACCGGCGGCGGCGCCCGTAGCGCGGCAAGTTTGGAGGCCGGCTGAGTGTGTGGGGGAGTGCGAGTGTGAGTGCGTACCGGGGGAGGGGGGAGGAACAAAGAGCCAAGTAAACACGGCGAGTCCGTGTCGAGCAAAGCTCATAAATATTCAAGTCGCGTCCTAATCTCTCCAGCACACACCCGCGCGCTGCGAGCCTGCCCGGCCCGGCCGCCACGCCGCGGCCGCCCAGCACCAGCCTGCAAAAGTACTTCCGCAAACTGTGCAGGATCGGATCGCACGGGGATGGAGGAGCCTGCACCCTCGCCCCGCGGTCAGGCTTGCGGGGGCACCTCCCGGTACCCCCACTCATGCACACCCTGCGACGAGAAAGACATGTCGACGGGCTCAGATCTTATGCGCCCCCACCCCAAGAGCCCCCCAAACTGTGTGCAAGGGCCGGGAAGGGAGCCCGGGGGTGGTCTATGCACACTCCCCCACCGGCAGACACTCGGGGAGCCCCTTCCCGGCACCCCGGCGACGAAGAACTTGAGACGAGAAAGAGAAGTCGCCAGGCTCGGGTCCCTCGTGCCCCCGACCCCCCCAAACTTTGCAGGACTGCACGAGGGACGGGGGGGCACCCGAGGGGATCCATGCACACTCTCCCCGCCGGGCAGGCTGACGGGAGACCCCCCCCCCCCAGCACCGCCAGTCGTGCACACCCTGCGACGAGAAAGAGAAGTCGGCGGGCTCGAGTCTCACGCGCTCCTCGAGCCCCCTAAACTGTGCCAGACTGCACCGGGGGTGGGAGGGGCGCCCGGGGGTGGATCCGTGCACACTCCTCCCGCCGGGCAGGATCACGGGGGTGGGGGTCCCTCCTGACACCCCAGCCACGCAGGCCCCGCGTCCAGAAAGAGAAACCGTGGGCTCAGGTCCCTCGGGCATCCGCTTCTCCAGGTCCCCCTGCCCCAGGGTCCCGGCCACCTACCTGGTGGCGCGCGAGTTCCACCGCGAGCGCCTTGGACCGGCTCTGCAGCGCCATGCCGGCAACTTGGGCGCACTTTGCGCTCACTTTGCCCCCGGCTCCCGGGAAGTTGTGCGCTCGGCGGGGGCGGGCGAGGCGGGCCGGCCTCCGGAAGGGGGAGGCGAGCCCCCTCCCCGCGGCTGACAGAGGGGCGAGCCGGCGAGGGAAGAAAGGCGCCGGGCCGGCCCGCGGCCCCGCAACTCCTCAGGCTGCCCCGCAAGGCGCGCCGGGTCCCGGGGCTGCCGGCGCGGCCCGCCGCATGGCCCCCGGCGCCCGGAGCCCACGCCCCCGCCGCCCGCCCGCGCCCGCCCGCGTCAGGGACTATATTTCCTACGGCGCGCGCGCCGGGATCTCGCTGGGCCTCCGAAAGTTGGGCCTCGGGGCGATGCTAATTCGGCAGTGCCCGGATGGAGCGCGCCGGGGGCGGTGGGGGCGCGGGGGGCGGGGCCGGGGTCCGCCCGCCCCGCCCCCTCCGCGCCGCGCCGGCGCACTGCGCCTCGCCGCGGCCCAGCGGCCGGAGCGAGAACAAAGTGGCGGCGGCAGCTACGGAGGGCGCAAAGTGGCCGGCCCGCGGCTTGGGGCAACCCACCTCGGAACGGGCCGAGCTCTGCCGGGTCGGGTACCCGAGATGTCCTCCTCCTCTCCCCCTACCCGCTGGGGCGCCCCCCGCCCCGCTCTGCTGGGGTGCCCAGCCTAACGCCGGGGTGAATGATTCTTTTCCAGTGGGGGAAAATGTCCATTTCTTCTCTCTTCCCGCTGCTCCCTCCTTCCCCCTTTCCCGTCTCCCGCTCTTCTCTTTCCCGGCCTCGGTCTCCCGCTCCTGCTTTATTCAGATACCCTGCATCCCTCTCGCCTCTCTATACCGGCGCTGCGGTTTGGGAGATTAAACCAGTCCTGTCGCCAGATTCCCCCGCCGCCTGATGGCCTCCGTGTTGTTTAAACAGTAGGAAAATTGATCTCTCGGCTGTGCCTTTAATGATTTTTTTTTTTTTCTTTTACACTCACGAACTCTCAACAGAGGTCACTGGACTTTTTAAGACTGTTGTTAAAACTCGTAAACACGCGCGGGCAACGTGACATAAAACAATTAGAACTACAGCTGGCGAGGTCGCCTTTCAGAAGTCCAGCCCCACCGCCAGGTTAATGTCGCCAGTCGATATTGCCACCAAGCAGTCACCATCCTCATCAATTCACGTCAGAGTGCTTTGTGCCTCCTTGGCGGCACACGTATGCTTGAAAGAGGCTGGGGAGAAGTGTGCCGTCCTATTTCAAAGTAAGATTTCAGCTGTTCAGTTGTTATAACTTCGTATTTCTCCACCGCAGGAAGGATGCACAGACACACAGTCACCGGGCGCAAATGTGAACCACACAGTTCTGTTGCCGGCAAAATTTATTGGGATTCTTTCCCCACCCCCACCCCCAGGTCAGGACCCCAATGTTGTTCTGGTCTCTATTACAGTATTTATACTTGTCTGTCGGATCCCCCAAACACCGAGGGCCCCTCATCCCTGCACCCTGGCACCTAGCTTCTAGGAAGTTTTCGGTAAGAGATCGCTGTGGGTTTGGTCATCTTATGGAAAACCAGCACATGTTCTAAGTGGTCATGGATATATTTGATCTGACAACAAGCAGAGAGAAGGGGGCTCATCAGGTGCAAAGGAAAGGCCAACTTGGATGCTCGGGGTCCTCCCACTTCTAGGTTCAGCCCAACCCAGCCTGGTGCCCCACCGCCTCAGTGTTTTTGATGGCTGGACACTAGCCTGGCAAAGTGGGCCGCCCTGGGGACCAGCATTCAGAGAGCCGGAGACAGAATTTGAGAGAGAGGATTCCCGCTGTAATCTCTGTAAATGTCACTGGCTTTTTAGCAAATGATCAGCGATTTTATCAGTCATGTATGGTAACTGAATCAGCAGAGAGATGTTCAGGTTGTCCGTGACCTCTCAGATTGCTAATGGGTCCTACTGCAGAGAATCTGAGTGCTGTGTGCCCTGGGTGGCCCAAACTGTTAAGCACGGGGCTGCAAACCGAAAGGTTGGCAGTTCAGATCCACCCAGAGGCACCTTGGCAGAAAGGCTTGGTGAGCTGCTTTCAAAAAATCAGCCACTGAAAACCGTCTGGAGTGCAGTTCTACTCTGACACACATGGGGTCATCGTGAGTTGGAACTGATTCAACAGCAACTGTTGAGTAAGTAAGCAAAACCCAAAAAACCAAACTAATTGCCTTCAAGTTGATTCCGAGTCATGGCATGTCAGAGCAGAACTGTGCTTCATAGGATTTTCAATGGCTGTTACCTTTCGGAAGTAGGTCACCAAGCCTTTCTGCCAAGGTGCCTCTGGGTAGGCTTGAACTGCCAACCTTTCAGTTAGCAGCCAAGCATGCTCATCATTTGCACCACCCAGGGGCTTTGCTGTTTGCTGCTTTGTGTTCATTAAATTTGGGTTACAGTGTTGATCATCTCTACGCCCCTCTTTTTCGTAAGTACCTATTCCCTGAGTGAGGAACGAAGGCCCGGGGCTGGGGTGCTTCTGATGGTGATGACGATGGGAGAATTGGATTATGTGGAAGAAGACCAGAGTGCAAGTCAAGTCCCATCTCCTGCGGCAAAAGACCCTGGCTCCCTCCCTGTGCTCATGCTGCACCCTCCACCTGGAAAGCCCTTTCCTCATAGCCCCCCTTCTGAAAATCCTGTTCATCCTCCAAAATCCATCTCCAGTGCCACCCTTCCTGAAAAACTTTCCATTTCTACACACCATTTCTTTTCTTGACCCTCGGGAGTCCCACCAGGCAGAGCTTCCCCTTCGAGTCCTTAGTGCAGGGGCACCCTGCCTCCCAGTGACGATGGTTGTCATCGGGAGCATGAGCCAGCTCTGAGGCTGGCCAGTGGGCAGAGCACAGGAGGAGTGCGGTGACCAAAGGACCCGTGTGCCTGGAGCGAAGCAGGCCCTTCCCGGGTGAATGAATGAGGGTGTGAACAAATGAATGGATGGATGGATGCTAAGAGAGAGACATACTCCATTTCTGGAAAAGAAGGTCCCTGGATGGCACAAATGGTTTGCACTCATCAACTAACCTGAAGGTTGGCAGTTCAAACCCACCCAGTGGTGATGCAGAAGAAAGGCCTGGCAATCTGCTTCCCTAAAGATTACAGCCAAAAGAACCCTTTGGAGCCATTCTACTCTGATTTGACTCCAGTTGGAATTGACTCAACAGCAATGAGTATTTTTTTTTTTTTTTTGGTGGTGGGGGGCTATAGGTAATGGCCATATCAACGAGCAGTGTCTACAGTTAATTCCAGCGTCCGTATTTCTCCCCGCCCGCACTGTGACCAAGTGGAGCCACCATCCCACACACAACAACCCCACCCCAAGGGCCTATACTTTACCACAGTAAATGTTTTAACAATGCCATTGGCTGGCTGCTGGAGTCATCCTTTCCTCTCTCAGGCCCCACAGCACACACACCAAGTCCTGCTTACCTGTCTCGGCCTCCTGGGGCTGCCGTAACAAAGTACCACCAACTAGGGGCTTAAAACAACAGAAAGGTATGTTCTGTCGCAGTCCTGGGGGGTAGAAGTCCGACATCAAGTCTGATTACTGCTGAGGGCTCTGAGGGGGGATCTATTCCAGACCTCTCTCCTGTCTTCAGGCGACGGCCGGCGATCCTGGGCTTGGAGATGCATCGCTCCAGTCTCTGCCTCCATCCTCACGTGTCTCCCTGTGTACCCGTCTCTCTGTGTGTCTCCTTTTCTTATAAGGAACTAGTCTATTGGATTAGGAACCGCCTACTCTAGTGGGACGTTATGTGAACTTAACTAAGTGCATCTGCAAAGGCGCTGTCTCCAAACAAGGCCACATGCCCAGGGACTGATCATTAGGATTTGAACATGTCTTTTTGGGGAGACACAAATCAGCCTAGAACAGTACCTTAATTCATCATCCTAGTGTCCTCTTCTCTGGAGCCACATCTAAGCTCAGCAGCCCTACTCCCACCGTTCCCGTCATCTCTCAGCTGATCCACAGCCTCATCACTGTCCTCCCACCCTGCCTCTCTCCCCTCCAGTCCATTCCTCCAATGCGGTGGGAGTCATCTCTCCAAAACCTGAATTGACCAGGCTCTGCCTCACTAAAGCTTTGTTGCACCCGGGTCAATAGCATCGCCTGGCCTTTGAGCCCCTTCATCCCCTGGCCGGTCTGCCTGCTCCTTAAGCTTTCACAGTCCCTCCAAGCTGTGGTCCTTTTACCTCCTTGCGTTGGCTCATCTTTCAGGCCAGCTAATAAATGTCTACCCTTCTTTTAAGCCCCAATTAAAATGTCATCTCCTTGATGAAGCTTTTCCTGACTCCCGCCCACAGAAGAGTGAATTGTCATCACCACTTATTGAGGGCTCACAGTATGCTGGGGTCCCTGGGTGGTGCAAACAGTTAACACACTAGACTGTTAACAAAAAGGTTGCGGGTTCAAGTCCACCCAGAGGCACCTGGGAAGAAATCCACTTCTGAAAAATCAGCCATTGAAAACCTATGGAGCACAGCTAGACTCTGACACACATGGGGTCACCATGAGTCGGAACCAACTGAATGGCAGCTGGGTTTTTTGCTTTTTTTTTTTTTTTTTTTTTTACTGAGTGCCAGGTACTGGGCTAAGAAGCCCTCTCTGCACTTGTCTCAGTCACTGGCCCCTTTCCACCCACTCACCCGACCACTGAATTTACCCTATGACATCATCTGTTTCACCAACTTGAACAGAGGGGTCCTGTTTTAGCCATCATTATAATCCTAGCACCTAACACGATAGCAGACACATGTAAATGCTCAAAAAAGGCATCTTACAGAAAGCAGTTTAGAGGTTACAGGGGCTGGGGTGGGGGGCATTGCTTAATGGGTGCAGAGTGTTTTAGGGGGTGATAAAAAGTTTTGGAAGTAGATATTGGCGGAGGTTGCAAAACAATGTGAATGTAATCAGCGTCACTGGATCATACACTTAAAAATGGTTACAATGTCAAATTTTATGTTGTGCGTATTTTACCACAATAAAATTTTTAAAATAATGCATCTAGAATAAAAGAGTAGGTGGCATTTGGGGTGTAAATTCTTCAATAATTATGCTGTACCTTTGTGATGTTTAAAGCCTTGTCTCAGAATCATGGAATTTAAGTGCCAAAGAGGACTCAGAGTTTATCACGCCAAGCCCTTCATTTCAGATGATGGAAAAGATGAGCAGAGGCCCCAGGGTCGGCTCCTAGCCCACCTACCAGCAGCCTGTGGTTTTGGAGGTGTTACCTGAGTCCTCTACTCCAAGGTCCCCTCAGGATAAGAGAACACTGAGCAGTGTCAAGCAGGCACCCAGCAAAGGGCTGAGTACGTTCCGATTCACAGTAACCCAGAATTTCTGAGATTTTAGAAAAGTAATATGGTGCGTATATCAAGCATTTTTTTACATCCTCGGCGGGATGTAAAGTCATCAAACGCCTTGGTGGAGACATAGGCAAACAGATGGGTACTCACAGTAAGTTGGACAGGAACAACAATAAATAGATTCATGTCAGTCCTGGTCAAGGTTTGCCACCCAATGAGTTTGGACATCAAACTTATTGGAAAACATACTTCCAGAATGGTTTGGATTCCAGAATTGCACATATGGGATTGTGGACACCTATTGTACATTTAGAAATGGGTTGATCTGGCTTTGTCACAGCCCTGCTCCTTTTGGACTCCAGCCTATTTCACCTCCCCAACAGCTCCAGGAGGCCTGCAAGGGCAGGATTAGATTGTCATGCTACACGTCCCCAGGAGTCCTTGGACGGTGCAAATTGTTAACATGCCCGGCTGCTCATTGAAAGCTTGGAGGTTCGAGTCCACCCAGAGGCACCTCAGAGAGAGACCTGGCGATCTGATTCTAAAAACATCAGCCATTGATAACCCTATGGAGCACCGTTCTACTCTGACATACATGGGGTCACCATAGCCAGAGTCGACTCCCTGGTAACTGGTAGGGTTGCAGGTAAGGAAACTGAGGTACAGAGAAGCTAATATGACCTACTCAGGCGCAGTGCTTAGGAGCTCAGCTGCTAACCAAAACGTCGGCAGTTTGTATCCACCAGCTGCTCCTTGGAAACCCGCTGGGGCAGTTCTTCTCTGTCCTACAGGGTCGCTATGAGTCGACAGCAATGGGTTTGGTTTTTGGATGGTCACCTGGAAATGGCATGGAGTGCCAGGCACTAGAACCAGGATTTGTGGTTTCTACCTGGAGAGTTGTCCACCTGGTACCCAACCCATGCCTCAGACGTCCTGACGAGGCAACTGAAAATGTTTCTGGGGCAGGGCTGCCCCCTCCCAATCCTCCAGGCACCAGACAAACCCTACACACCATGAAGTGTCCAGGGCCTTTGCTCTGAGCACAATTTTCCTTTTTTCTGAAAGTGCTGTTTTCCCACCAAGAAAATGGTCTCCAATAAGGAAGTTCCTCCACGAAGTGTCTCCACTAGAGGCACTCACCATATTTCTCCAACCTCCACCTCTTAGTAAAAAAAAGGACAGAGTAGAACTGCCCCATAGAGTTCCCAAGACTGTACTCTTTACAAGAGCAGGTTGCCACATCTTTCTCCCACTGGGCTGCTGGTAGGTTCGAACTGCTGACTTTCAGTTAGCAGCCGGGCACTTAACCACTGCGCCACCAGGGCTCCTCTGCCTCTCAATAGTCAGGAATATGACAATTCTGCCATTGATTGGAGCTCACTCACTTCATAGCTTGAGTGAACTCAGCCTGCGTGACTGGGGTTAGGATCTCATGTCCTATCAAGAGCTTTTCTATGAGATGCTGCCATGGATTGAATAGTATCCCCCAGAAAGATATGCTGGAGTCCTAACCCCTGTACCTGTGGATGTGTCCTTGTTTGGAAATAGGGTCTTTGAAGATGCCATTGTTAACATGAGGTCATACTAGAGTAGTTACCTGTTGTTGTTAGGTGCCGTCGAGTCAGTTCTGACTCGTAGTGACCTTACGCACAACAGAACGAAACAATGCCTGGTCCTACACATCCTCACAATCACTGGTATGTTTGAGACCATCAGTGAAGCCACTGTGTCAATCCATCTCGTTGAGGGTCTTCCTCTTTTTCACTGTACTTTACCAAGCATGATGTCCTTCTCCAGGGACTGGTCCCTCCTGATAACATGTCCAAAGTACATGAGACAAAGTCTCACCATGCTTGCTTCTAAGGAGCGTTCTGGCTGTACATCCTCTAAGATAGATTTGTTCGTTCTTCTTGCAGTCCGTGGGATAGTCAGTATTCTTCGCCAACACCATAATTTAAAGGCATCATTTCTTCTTTGACCTTCCTTATTCATTGTTCAGCTTTCACATGCATATGAGGCAATTGAAAATACCATGGCTTGGGTCAGGCGTAGCTTACTCCTCAAAGTGACAACTTTGCTTTTTAACACTTTAAAGAGGTCTTTTGCAGAAGATTGCCCAGTGCAATATGTCACTGAATTCTTGACTGCTACTTCCGTGGCTGTTGATGAAGAAACCCTTGACAACTTCAATCTTTTCTCCGTTTATCATGATGTTGCTTATTGATCCAGTTGTAAGGATTTTTGTTTTCTTTATGTTGAGGTGTAATCCATACTGAAGGCTGAGGTCTTTGATCTTCATCAGTAAGTACTTCAAGTCCTCTTGGCTTTCAGCAAGTAAGATTGTGTCATCTGCATGTCACAGGTTGTTAATGAGTCTTCCTCCAATTCTGATGCCAAGTTCTTCTTCACATGGTCCAGGGTCTTGGACTACTTGCTCAGCATACAGATTGAATAGATATGGTGAAAGGATACAACCCTGACACACACCTTTCCTGACTTTAAACCACACAGTATCCCCTTGTTTTGTTCAAACAACTGCCTCTTGGTCTATGTATAGGTTCCGCATGAGCACTATTAAGTGTTCTGGAATTCTCATTCTTTGCAATGTTATCCATAATTTGTTATGAGCCACACAGTCAATGCCTTTGCATAGTCAATAAAACACAGGTAAGTATCTTTCTGGTATTCTATGCTTTCAGCCAGGATCTATCTGGCATCAGCAATGATATCCCTGGTTCCACGTCACCTTCTGAATTGGGCTTGAATTTTTGGCAGTTCCCTGTTGATATACTGCTACAGCTGCTTTTGAATGATCTTCAGCAAAATTTTACTTGCGTGCGATATTCATGATATTGTTCAATAATTTCTGCATTCTGTTAGATCACCTTTCCTTGGAATGGGCACAATTGTGAATCCGTTCCAGCCGGTTGGACAGGTAGCTGTCTTCCAATGTCTTGGCATAGATGAGTGAGTATCTCCAGCACGGCACCATTTTTTAAAACATCTCAGTTGGTATTGTATCACCTCCTGGAGCCTTGCTTTTTGCCAATGCCTTCAGTGAAGCCTGGACTTCTTCCTTCAGTACCATCGGTTCTTGATCATATGCTACCTCCTGAACTGGCTGAATGTTGACCAATTCTTTTTGGTACAGTGACTATGTATTGCTTCCATCTTCTTTTGATGCTTCCCACATCATTCAATATTCTGCCCATAGACTCCTTCAATATTGTACCTTGAGGCTTAACTTTTTTCTTCAGTTCTTTTAGCTTGAGAAATAGCGAGCATGTTCTTCCCTTTTGGTTTCCTAACTCCAGGTCTTTGCACATTTCATCATAATACTTTTTCTTCTGAAGCCACCCTTTGAAATCGGCTCAGCTCTTTTACGTCATCTTTTCTTCCATTGACTTTAATCTCCTGGGGTGGCCATAACTACATACCACAGACGGGATGGCTTACAGGAACAGAAATGTTTCATCTCACCATCCTGGAGGCTCTGGGCGTCTGGATTCAGGACGTTGGCGGGGCCGTGTTTTCTCTGAAGGCTCTGGGGAAGATCCTTGATGTCTCTCCCAGCTTCTGGTGCTCCTCCTTGGCTTGCACTGCAGTATAACTAAGTCGCCACATGGCCGCCTTCCCTCTGTGCCTCTTCTCTTTTTTATGGTTTTTTTAAATAGGATCACATAGGCTCAGGACCCACCCTTCTCCAGTATGACTTTTGTGTTAACATAGGGTGGAGCCCACATGTAGGTGATAAACTCAGGGAGCAGGGTGATTAGCAGGCTGGTGGTGATCAGCCCCGCTTCAGGGGTATTACTAACCCCACTGTACAGTGCAGATAACACAATCTTGCTTGTGAGTAAAGGCAACCCGAAGCACTTACTGACGAAAGCAAAAGACTACAACCTTCAGTGTGGATTATACATGAGTGTGAAGAGAACAAAAATCCTCACCAATGGGCCCTTAAACAATATTATGACAAACAGTGAAGAAATTGAAGTTGTCAAAGATTCCATTCTACGTGGACCCACAGTCAATATCCATGGAAGCAGCAGTTAAGAAATCAGACGATATATTGCATTTGGCAAACCTGCTGCAAAGGACCTCTTTCAAGTGCTAAGAAGTGAGGATGTCACTTTGGGGACTAAGGTGCTCCTGATCCAAGCCGTGGTATTTTCAATCGACTCGTATGCATGTGAAACCTGGACAATGAATAAGGAAGATGGCCTGGACACCCCGCTAACTCAGAACTGAAGCCACTCCCAGAGTTTACCCTTCAGCCAAAGATTAGTCAGGTTTAAACACAAATAACCCACGTGAGGAAAGCGCTTCTTCGTCCCATCACGTCCACCAGACCAAAAGGGCAACACTTGCCCAAAAGCAATGACGAGAAGGCACGAAGGGGCAGGAAAAATGGACGGATGGAAACGGGGAGTTGGGGTGTGGAAGGGGAGAGTGTTGACACATGGAGGGTATTGCAAACAACGTCGCAGAACAATTTGTGTGTAAATTGTTGAATGAGAAATTAATTTCCTCTGTGAAGTTTCACCTAAAGCACAATTAAAAAAAAGAAAGAAAGAAGAGACTGAAGAATTAATGCATTCGAACTGCGGTGTTGGTGAAGGATATTGATGAGACGAGACTAGCCCTCAGTAAATTACTGCTTTTCTTTTCAGTAGGCTGTTGCTAGCTGCCGCGCAGTTGATTTGGTTCTGACTCCTGGAGGCCCCATGTGTGCAGAGTACAGCTGCTCCATAGCATCTTCAAGGCTGTGACCTTTCAGAAGCCGATCACCAGCCCTGTCTCCCAGGGAGCCTCTGGGTGGGTTCGAACTGCCAACCTTTTGGCAAATAGTAGAGCGCTTAACCGTTTGTGCTACCCAGGGACTCGGCTGAGAATACTGAAAATCCCGTGGACTGCCAGAAGAATGAACAAATCTGTCTTGGAGGGAGCACAGCCAGAATGCGCCTTAGAAGTGAGGACGGCAAGACTTCGTCTCACGTACTTTGGACATGTGATCAGGAGGGACCAGTCCCTGGAGAAGGACATCATGCTTGGTAAAGTAAAGGGTCAGTGAAGAAGAGGAAGACCCTCAACAAAATGGATTGACACGGTGGCTGCAACAATGGGCTCAAGCATAACAACGATCATGAGGATGGTGCGGGACCGGGCAGAATTTCATTCTGTTGTACATAGGGTTGCTATGAATCAGAGCAGACTCAATGGCACCTAACAACAATAACAACAACAAAAAGTCAATAGGTTAATGTTTTTCTTTTGCGAGGTTCCCATTTGGGTTGACAGAGTTTGTGAAGAAAAATAAATAGTAGGTTTGTCTCTGGAATGTCTGTAACTTCTATGTCATGGATTGTATTGTGTCCCCCCAGAATATCTGTCACCTTGGCTAGGTCATGGTTCTCAGTATTGTATAATTGTCTACCTTCTCTCATCTGATGTGATTTCTCTATGTGTTGCATATTCTGTCACTATGATGTAATGAGATGGATTAGTGGCAGTTATATTGATGAGGTCTACAAGATTAGATAGTGTCTTAAACCAATCTCTTCTGAGCCATAAAAGAGAGAAGCAAGCAGAGAGGCAGGAGGACCTCATACCACCAAGAAAGCAGCGCCAGGAGCATAGCATGTCTTTTGGACCTGAGGTTCCTGTGCTGAGAAGCTCCCAGAACAAGGGAGACTGATGACAAGGACATCCCTCCAGAGCCGACAGAGAAAGCCTTCCCCTGGAGCTGACACCCTGAATTTGGACTTGTAGCCTAGTAGACTGTGAGAGAATAAATTTCTCTTTGTTGAAGCCATCCACTTGTGGTATTTCTGTTATAGCAGCACTAGATGACTAAGACACTCTGCTTGTACCGAATGGCAGACAGAGACCCCCGATCCTCGCCCTGCTCAGAGCCCTCTGCGGCTCCTTCCTGGTGCCCTCAGGATACTCCAGGCCTTTCTTCTGTTCAGGAAGCTAGAAGTCAGAATTAGGGCATCGGCTCTAGGAGAAGGCTCTCTCTCTGTGTCCACTCTGGGGGAAGACTCTTGTCTCTTTCAGCTTCTGCTCCTTGGTTCCTTGGCAATCTTCACGTGGCGTCTGTCTTCCTCAGCTGGTGCTTGCTTGTCTCTGTCTAAGCTGCTTTTTATCACTCAGACGTCATTAGGTTTAGGATTTGCCCTACACTGATATGGCCTCCTTAATATAACAATGAAAACCCTCTTCCCAAACAGGATCGCATCCACAGTATAGGGCTTAGGATTCCAACTCATATTTTGGGGGACACAATTTGATCCATAACAGCACCCAACAGTCAGCCAGTGCTTGGTGGACTAATAACCTCCCCGTGTAGCTAGCTCATACCTCCTTTGGCTCCCACAGCACTCAGTTTTGCTTTCCCTGCCTTGTGCCACCCTCATCTGTCTGTCTTCCCAACTACTGAAAGCTCCCCGGGGCCAGGAACAGCATCCTGTCCACGTCTGTGTCCTCACAGCGCTCAGCCCAGGTCCCCACACGAGGACAGCCCACTATCTGGCCTTGTTGGCCACGACTGAGTCTCCAGAGGGGCAGCGGAGTCCTGGCTGTGGGCATGTTTGTGGTGCTGAGCACAGAACTGGCACCTGGCTTTTATAAATAGAGTCTGAGTGGTAAAAATACATCTGAGAACACGAGGCTCACAGAATCAACAGTTTATTTTCCCCTGTCGGGGTGACCGAGGGTAACTAAACTGCACTCTGTCGCTCACCCATCCAGAAACAGTAGCCAAATTTTGCTAACATGATGGAGCTCATACCCCAGACCCCAGCCACGCTCCACAACCCACTCTGGACCTTCTCTGCTAAATGGATCTCTGGCGTTGGTTTGTAAGTTAGTTTGCAGGTATGCACTGAGTGCATGCCCTGGTATACAGTAGGCATTCAGTAAGTGCTGGTTGATGGGTGACTGCCTGCAGAGTCCTATTAGAAGAAGCAGAGAAGGGGGCATCCTGGAACTTGTGCTGTGTCACCTACTTCACTCACCTGTACCTGGTTCTCTGAGTCCCCCGCCCAGCTTAAGGCTTCCCCACTTTCAAATCAAAGAGAACTGTTCATTGTACCAGGAGTGGCAAGGAGTCCTCTACCCCCTACCCCAACACACACACACACACACACACACACACACACACACACACACCCCCAATGATAGGCAAAGTCAGATGGAGCCAGACCCTGCCAGTTTAATCCAATTAAACTCCAAAAATTAGAAGCTCATCTCGTCCATTCTCTCTTTTTATAGTTCATCACCACCAGCTGCCATCCAGCCAATACATATAGACAGACAAAGGGAAGGATGAGTCAGGGAACCGGCGAGGCGAGGCAGGTACAACTATCATCTCCACGGTACACAAAGGTTAAATATCTCACCCAACCCCAAAACTAGTGAGGGTAGAGCCAGGACTTGAGCTGCACGCGCTAACCCACCACACTTCCTCCATCCCAAGTCTCCGGAACAGGCTGGGTGTGGGGATGGAGCAGGTCTTCTTTAGGAGAAGGGGGGTCTTACTATCCTTGGTTCCTACCACAAGGACAACTGAATTACCACTCGGACGGATGTTAGAGCCAGACTCTGAGACTGTGCTCAGAATTTGAGGAGTATCCCCAAAGCAGAAGGTGGAACATTTTAAAGGGAGAATCATATTCCAGGGTTTTTAAAATAATTGTCTTGGTCATTTAGTGCTGCTATAACAGAAATAACTCAAGTGGATGGCTTTAACACAGAGAAATTTATTCTATCACAGTCAAGGAAGCTAGAAGTCCGAATTCAGGGTGCCAGCTCCAGGCGAAGGCTTTCTCTTTCTGTCAGCTCTGGAGGAAGGCCCTTGTCATCAATCTTTCCCTGGTCTAGGGGCTTCTCAGCACCGGAACCTTGGATCCAAAGGATTCTTTCTGCTCCCGGCGTTGCTTTCTTGGTGGTATGAGGTCCCCATGTCTCTCTGTTCACTTCTCTCTTTTATATCTCAAAAGAGATTGGTTTAAGGCACAACCTAATCCTGTAGATTGAGTCCTGCCTCATTAACACTGCCACTGATCCTACCTCATTAATATCATAGAGGTAGGATTTACAACACAGAGGAAAATCACATCAGATAACAAAATGGTGGACAATCACGCAGTACTGGGAATCATGGACTAGCCAAGTCGACACAGATATTTTTGGGGGACACAACTCAATCCATGGCAATTATTCAGGATGAACAAGAGTGGATACATTCTCTGCGTTATATTTAGTAGAGGGAGGAACTTTTCTTTATGAAAAGAGATGAGAGGAGAGATGCTAGGTCGTTCTTCAGTTATTTACAGTCCATTCTCCTGTTTAATATTCTCTAGATGGTATCAGGCTATGCGATGTCATGCACCCAAGGAAGAGAAGAAGCATTATGTGGGAACTGGTCCATTTTACACTTAACCAGTTTTTCCTGTTTCACAGGTCCATGTATGGAGAGGAATTTTACCCAGCGCCTCACCCATACCTGATTTAGATGATGAAATTTGGGGCATTTTGAGTTGACAATAGCTCAATGAGATTTTGGATTTAGAGTTGATGCTGGAAAGAGTAAGACTTTTGAGAATGTGGGGATAGGGTGAACGGGTTTTGCACACGGAAAGGATATGTCTTAGGGGGCCAGTGGCTGGACTGTAGGGAGTTAAATAAAACCCAAACCAAACCAAACCAAACCCATTGCTGTCAAGTCGATTCAGACTCACAGTGACCCTATAGGCTAGAGTAGAACTGCCCCACAGAGTTTTCAAGGAGCGGTGTTGGATCTGAACTATCGACCTTTTGGTTAGCGGCCGTAGCTCTTAATCACTGCACCACCAAGGCAGTGGGTTAAATAGCGCCCCCCCAAAAAACTCATGTCCACCTGGAACCCCAGGAGGTGACCTTATTTGGTTATAGGGTCTTTGCAGCGTGATTGGTGAAGGATCTGGAGATGAAGTGAGCCTGGATTTAGGATAGACCCCAGATTCCAATGGCTGGTGTCCTATTAAGAAGGCACAAGAGGGAGACAGGGAAGAAGAGATGTGGAGATGGACACGGAGACTGGAGTGATGCGTCCATAAGCCGAGGAACGCCAAGGATTGCCAGAACTACCAGAAGCTAGGATTGCAGCACGGGACGGTCTCTCCCTCAGGGCCTCCCGAAGGAGCTGGCCTTGCTGACATCTTGATTTTGGACTTCTAGCCTCCAGAGGCAGTGCTTGAGCACTCCCGCTGCTGAGCAAAATGTCAGCAGTTAGAGCCCACCCAGTGGCTCCAAGGGAGAAAAGGCTTGGCGCTCTGCTACGATAAGGATTACGGCCTAGGAAACCCAACGGGGGCCGTTCTATTCTGTTCTGTGGGGTCACTATGAGCTGGAATTGACTCGACTGCAAAACAACAACAGTGTATCAGGTGGTAGATCTGGCCAGTCCGCTTCTGTAAAACCAAATTAAATGTGCCTGGTATGTAATAAAACCAAAAAGGAAAAGCACATCCGTTGCTGACTCATAGCGACCCTGCAGGACAGAGCAGAATTGCCCCATAGGGTTTCCAAGGAGCAGCTTGGTGGATTCAAACTGCTGAGCTTTTGGTTAACAGCTGAGCTCCTAACCACTGGGCCACCAGGGCTCCTTGTTAAACGTGAGCTCCATTTCCCTCTTTGGGAGGAAGGGGCTATTGAATCCTGGGTAGTCAAAGGGCTCATCTGTCCTGTAAGGCGTGAGCTGGAATCACGTGGGCTCAAGAGATGGGCCAGGCATTCCTGAGTCCCTGCCCTCAAAACGGGCGTTTGTAAGGACTTTGTCTTTACCAGGAGCCTCTGAAACCAAAACCAAACCAAACTCGTTGCCGTCAAGTCTATTCCGACCCGTAGCGACCTGTAGACAGCGTAGACCTGCCCCATAGAGTTTCCAAGGAGCCATGGGTGGGTTTGAACTGCTGACCTCTTGGTTAGCAGCCTGAGCTCTTAACCACTGCACCACCAGGGCCCCCAGGAGTCCCAAGGTGGTAAAAACAGTTAATGCTCTCAGCTGCTAACTGAAAGGGTGGAGGTTCAAGTCCACCCAAAAGCGCCTTGGGAGAAAGGCCTGGTGATCTACTCCCGAAAAATCAACCACTGGGCACAGCGCAACTCTAACACAACTCAGAGTGTGGCCGTGTGTTGGAGTCGACTCAGCAGCAGCTCATTTGTTTTTATTATTTTTTAATTCTTTAGCCAAACTCCTGCAGGATCTCCCCTGAGCTGACATTATGGTTCCCACTTGGCACCTTGGGAAATCGAGTCTCAAACCTGCCCAGGATTATACAGTAACTGGGACAGGAACCCCCACTGCCAGGCTCCAAGCACGGGGCTGCTTCTACTCGACACATAGAAGAAAAGGTGTTTGTTCTAGATGGTCAGTTCTTCCGTCCACATTCTGCAAATTTCTCGGAAATCAAAACATTTCAGTCCTGAGGAGTTGCTGGATGCGGCCTTTGTTGATGCTGAGGCTGTTTAGAAGAGCATTTCTCAAGTGGTACACACTGCCCCCCGATCCCCGAACGCCGAGAAAGAGCTTCGATCGTGGACAATATTTAGATGCTTTTTAACTCGTCGGCCACAGATGCTTGTCACTCCAGCGGCTCCCTGGGCGCTCATCCTGGGTCTCCTTGACCCAGTGCGCTTGAAAGCAGCGGAGAACGCTCCAGTTTGCCAGGGACACCCGTTTCCCTTGGGAACAAGCGTTTGCATCTGGCCCTCCTCCTCCTCTGTTTAGCCACCACAGCGGGGGAGCCGGTGGGCAAAGGCCCCGCTCTGTCCCAGGTGGGCCCAGGCACACAACCGATCCCTGGGGAATGGCCTGGGTTTTGTGGAGTCGACCCCGACTCATGGTGACCCCATGCACAAGGAAACAAAATACTGCCCGGTCCTGTGCCATCCCCGTGATCAGCTGTGGATCAGACTGTTGTGCTCCATAGGATTTTCACTGGCTGATTTTCAGAAGTAGATCGCCAGGCCTTTCTTCCTAGTCCATCTTAGTCTGGAAGCTCCGCTAAATACTGTTCAGCATCACAGCGACACGCAAGCCTCCGCTGACAGACAGGTGGTGGCTGCGCATGAGGTGCATTGGCCGGGAGTTGAACCTGGGCCTCCTGCATGGAAGGCGAGAATTCTACCTCTAAGCCACCACTGCCCTCTTTCCTACTCAAGTGTTAGAAGGCTCACTGAGGACTTCCCAGCTACCTCATTTGGTTTGATGCTCACGGGGACCCTATGAGGGAGGCCAAGCCAGTGGGGTCCTATCACCCTCCCTCCACAGGTGAGAACGCTGAGGCTCAAAGAGGTGAAAGGATTTGACAAAGGTCCCTGGCAGGTAAGAGGTGCAGCCTAGAGCCATGCCCACTTCTGCCGATTCAAGGCTACACATACCTTCCACCACTGGACATACCCGAGGGCAGATGGAGCTGACTCCCAGCGTGACTGCTCTCGCCTGTCCCTGCACTGGCTGTCTCGGTGACCTCACCCACTGCTTTCCGCCTCCCAGGCCCCGGTTTCTGGTCTGTAACACGAGGATGCCCAGGGAAGCAGAATCACCCTCCCTTTGGCCATGGGCAGCCCTGCCTCGCTCAGACCAAGCTTCTCGGATTCCCCAAGCCCACTGCCCTCCCCACCTCCTGGCTGCCCCCTCCCCACCCCACACCCCATAACTGTCTCCCTGCTAACAAGGAGGAAACAAAGAAGTGAGAGCAGCGAGGGCTGGGACTGTGCCCAGCCTTGCCTAGGCACACAGCAAGTCATCTTCAATGGAAAACAGAAGAGAGATGGACATCGGCCACTCGCACTGTCCCCCAAGACCAAGCAGGGGTCTCGATGCACACAACCCTCTGAGTCTCTGATCACATTCTGATGGTGTCGAGATGTGGATGTGCCAATCCAGGTGAACACCCAGGTGTCTGTGTCATGGCATCCAGGGGGCTCCCTGTCAACCAGGGCCTGGGGTCACCAACAAAGGCAGACTCCTCCACAGGCAGTGGGTAGAACAACGCTCTACTCACACAGAGAAAAAAACCGAGCACGGGCAGCATCCCTGGAAGCTGCAGGTCCCCCATGGCCAGCAGGTCACTCCCCGCAGCTGATGCAGGGCTGATGGTCTGCGCTCCCCGCTCTGTGCTGCAGCTGAGAGACCCTATTCCCTCGCTGCCAGGAACAGAGACATAAGTGGGGTTGATCAGATGCCATATAGAGTCCATGCGTGAGCAGAACAGAGAGAGTCACTGTGTGCCCAGAACAGGGAGAGAGGCTTCCTGATAATGAGGAAAAAACTGGGAGAGAGAAAGGCTGGTTCCCAGGATCCAGCAGCAGGGCCCAAGGCTTCCGATTAGCGGTCCAGGAAGATGTCGGAAGGCTGGCTATACAATGCTTCCCCGTTTTCTCAACAATTACCACCTGGTACAGTCTGTAAGAGGCTCTAGTCACATAGAACTCTGGGCCTGAGGACACAGCCACACCTGCAAGAAATAAAACCCTCACAGTCCTGACCCAGTCAACAGCTCTTCGTGGTCAGAGTCCTAAAACAAGGTCACTTTGTGACACTGGGGACATGCTTTCTCCCCTGAGACCTGTCTTTGACCAAGGCTCACTTGGATCTTTTCCTTCTTGACACTTTTTAGTCCGGCCCCGATTGGAAACGCAAACTGTATATGCAGTGAACAAGGCTGTCCTTTAGTTCATCAAGTTCTGCCCTTGGGATCCCTCTGAGGACTCAACCCACCCAGCGGGTCTTTACTGAATGCCTCCTGGGTGCTAGTCCTGTAGAAGGTGAAATCTAGCTCCTGACCTGGGGAGCTTATAACCTGTACTAAGTTAGATAAGTGTCCCCCATCTTAGTCATCTACTGCTGCTATAACAGAAATACCACAAATGGGTGGCTTCAATACAGAGAATTTATTCTCTCACAGTCTAGCAGGCTAGAAGTCCAAATTCAAGGTGCCAGCTCCAAGGGAAGGTTTTCTGTCTTTGTTGGCTGTGGGAGAAGGTTCTTTTCATCAGTCTTTCCCTGGTCTAGGAGCTACTCAGCACAGGGACCCCCAGCCGGAAGGACGTGCTCCACTTCCAATGCTTCTTTCTTGGTGGCATGAGGTCCCTCTCCTCTCTACTTGATTCTCTCTTTTATGTCTCAAAAGAGATTGCCTAAAGATACAACCTAATCCTGTAGATTGAGTCCTGCCTCATTAACATAACTGCTTCTAATCCTGCTTCATTAACTTCATAGAGCTTAGGATTTACAACACATAGGACAAGCACGTCAGATCACAAAGTCATGGAAAACCACACAATACTGGGAATCATGGCCTAGCCAAGTTGCTACACACTTTTGGGGGCACAATTCAATCAATAGCACCCCCAAAATCCATGTCCACCCAGAACTTGTGAATGTGATCTTATCTGGAAGCAGTCTCTGCAGATATAGTTAGAAAGATGAGATCATATTTGATTAGAGTGGGCCCTAATCCAATATGACTGGTGTCCTTATAAGAAGAAGGGAATTTGGACACAGAGACATAGACACACAGGGAGGTGCCATGTGATGGAGCAATATGTCTACAAGCCAAGGAATGCCAAGGATTGCCAGTGATACCAGAAGCTGGAAGAGGCAAGGAAGGATTCTTCCTAGAGCCTCCAGGAGGAGCGTGGCTCTGCTGACACCTTGAATTTGGAAGTCTGGCCTCCAGAACTGTAAGAGAATAAGTATCTGTTGTTTTAAGCCACCCAGTTTGTGGTGATTAGTTATGGCAGTGTATACCTGCACAGGAATCAAATCGACTACATCTGTTGAAAGAGACGATAGAAAAGTTCAATATCATCAGTCAGAACAAGGCCAGAGGCCGACTGTGGAACAGACCATCAGTTGCTCATATGCAAGTTAAAGTTGAAGAAAATTAGAACAAGTCCATGAGAGCCAAAGTACCACGTTGAGTATATCCCACCTGAATTTAGAGACCATCTCAGGAATAGATTTGATGTGTTGAACACTAGTGATTGAAGACCAGACGAGTTGTGGAATGACATCAAGGATATCATACATGAAGAAAGCAAAAGGTCATTAAAAAGAAAGAAAAGACTAAAGTGGGTATCAGAAGAGACTCCGAAAATTGCTCTTGAATGGCAAGTAGCTAAAGTGAAAGGAAGACATGATGAAATAAAAGAGCTGAACAGAAGATTTCAAGGATGGCTAGAGGAGAAAAAGTATTATAATGAAATGTGCAAAGACCTGGAGTTGACAAACCAAAAGGGAAGAACACACTTGGGGTTTCTCAAGCTGAAAGAACTGAAGAAAAAAATCAAGCCTCGAGTTGCAGTTTTAAAGGATTCTATGGGCAAAATATTGAATGACACACGAAGCATCAAAAGAAGATTGAAGGAATACAGAGAGTCAGTACACTAAAAAGAATTGGTCGATGTTCGGCCATTTCAGGAGGTAGCATATGATCAGGAACTGATGGTATTGAAGGAAGAGGTCCAAGCTGCACTGAAGGAATTGGTGACAAACACAGCTACAGGAATTGATGGAATACAATTGAGATGTTTCAACAAACAGATGAACCGCTGGAAGCGCTCACTTGTCTATGCCAAGAAATTTGGAAGACAGCTACCTGGCCAACTAACTGGAAGAGATCCATATTTGTACCCGTTCCCAAGAAAAGTGATCCAACAGAATGCGGAAATTATCGAACAATATATTAATATCACACACAAGTAAAATTTTGATGAAGATCATTCAAAAACAGTTGCAGCAATACATTGACAGGGAACTGCCAGGAATTCAAGCTGGCTTCAGATGAGGACATGGAATGAGGGATATCATTGCTGATGTCAGATGGATCCTGGCTGACAGCAGAGAATACCAGAAAGATATTTACCTGTGTTTTACTGATTATGCAGGCAGAAATTGAAGAGAGCCCAAGACCAGGGTATTTGTGAAGGGCTGTGGCATCTTTTGGGGATGTCAGGGAAGGTTTCATAGAGGAAACATGTGACGCCAAACCAGAGGGAAGAAGAAGCTTTCCATCCTAGGGTCAGGTTGTGGGCAGAAAGGTGAGCTCATGGTTGGGGTGGGGGTGGTTCTGTGGGGCATGCACTCCTGGTCTGTTTGTCTCGCCCCCACTCACTCTTCCCCCACTTCCTCCTGGTGTCCTCTTCTTGAAATGGCTCTCAGGGCGACACGGATGATCTCCATCTAGTAATGGCCCTCTGCAGACCTTGCCTCACTTGGGACCTGGTGGCCTACCTTCCTCCTTGCCACACTCTTGTTCTTTCTCAGGCTCTCCTGGAGCTCAACCTCTCCTCTCCTTACCCTTTGCACTCTCCCTAGGTAACCACACCTCCATCCCAGGCTTTCATTATCAGTTATATGCCAATGGCTCTCAAACCATCGCATACCCAATTGCCAACATTGGCTCCATTTGGAAGTCCTGCAGGGGCCCAAGGCCAGCACATCTGAAAGTAACCTTTCCCCTCCCCTCCCCGGTTTCTGATTCTTCTCTGTCTTCCCACCTTCGTGATCGGCATCAGCAGTACTGGTATGTACCAAGGTAGCTATTGAATCTGTCTTCACAACCTCCTCCTGCACTGGATAATTATAACTGCCCCCTCCCCCTGCTTCTTTTCTCATCCCCCTTCAATCCATTCCTCATAGGGCAGCCAGAGGGACCCTTCTGAAGGAAAGGAGGAAAGAAGGAAGGAAGAGTGTTGGAGTTTTACCATGGATGGCCCAAGAATTTGGACGTTATTCTAAAGGTATCAGTTGTTATGAAATGGCATTTGTCTAAGCTCCAGTGTCTCCAAACTTCAGCCATCCCCTGTTAGCACATCGGGTTTCCAGGGCAGAGGCCCAGAGGGGACTCCCACACCACCCTCAGCCTCTAGCCCAGCACAGCTTCCTTGTGAGTTGGGCCACGTGGGGGGCACCCACGGGAATCATTGTCTGGGCTTATGGCAGGCTCCTGGCCCTTTCCCCTACATACACACCCCCACCTTCCTTGGCCCCCTAGGTCTCATAGCCCTGATGAGAAATGAAGGGGAGCCCACGATAAGGAAGGCGTCAGGAATGTCCCCCAAGCCCACAGCAGATCCGCCTGTACTGCCTCCCAAGGCGGGGTAGGGAAGATAGCCATTCTCACAGGAAGCCATAGGGAGCCTTTGAGCACAAGGAAGCCTGGCTCAGATCTGTGCTTTTGTGGGGCTTGGGGTGTGAGAGGCAGAATGACAAGAGGAGGGGACAGTGTCCCATTGGTGCAGGTGGGAGCCCCGAGAGGTGGACTCCTAGTCCTGGCCTTGAGTCGGAAAGGCAGGGGTTCCACTCCCACTTACCCTTCATGACCACAGGCAAGTGGCCTGGCTCACTGGTCTACAAAACGAGGCTGGTGATGCCAGCTCCCCTGGGTGATGGGAGGGAGGTGATGCAGGCCCCAGAAGGAGAGGGTCAGTGGGGCTGATAGAAAATGAAGTCTGCAGCCACCGCCCAGGCTGATCTACAGAACACAGACACCTCCACGTGACATGATCTGGGCCCAGCCTGGTGAGGCACGCGGACTTTGACACACCCATCCACGAGGCCCCAAGAAGCTCCATTTAATGCCCAGACAACATGTGGGCCACAGCTTGAAGTCCTAATTTTAGAAGAGTCAAAACGGGAGCTTGTCAGGTGCATGTATCCGAAGAAGGAAACGCTGAAGCAGGCACACCGTGCAAGAGTCTCCTTCTAGAAGGGCTCATCTTCTCCTATTTTATCCCATCACTCCCTGCTTAAGAAACCCAAGGCTTCATCTGTTGGCAGAAGAGCACAGTGGTTAGACACGTGAGCTCGGGGTCAGCAGGACTGGGTGCAGATCCCTGTGGTGCTCCTGCCTAGCTGTGCATGTCCTTGGACAAACCCCTCTTGCTCTCAGTTTCCTTGTTAAATGAGGATAATAAACATCAGGAGCAATGCTATGGGGACTCAACGACACACGCATGTGAGGTGTTCTAGGCAGCACTTAGAACACCATAAATGTTCCAGGAATGTTAGCTGTCCTTGTCGTCATCATGGTTGTCATCACCATTGTCATCTTTGTCCTTGTCATGGTTAACAATCAACATTAGTAGTGTTATTAGAATCATTATTGTCATCATCTTTGCCATTGTCCTCTTTGTTGTCGTCACTGTCATTGTCATTGTCATCGTCATTGTCCTCTTTGCCGTCGCCGTCGCCGTCATCGTCATCGTCATTGTCCTCTTTGTCGTCGCCGTCACCGTCATCGTCCTCTTTGTTGTCGCCGTCGCCGTCATCGTCATTGTCCTCTTTGTCGTCGCCGTCACTGTCATCATCATTGTCCTCTTTGCCGTCGCCGTCGCCGTCATCATCATTGTCCTCTTTGCTGTCGCCGTCGCCATCATCGTCATCGTCATTGTCCTCTTTGTCGTCGCCGTTGCCGTCATCGTCATCGTCATTGTCCTCTTTGTCGTCGCCGTCACCGTCATCGTCCTCTTTGTTGTCGCCGTCGCCGTCATCGTCATTGTCCTCTTTGTCATCGTCACCGTCGCCGTCATCGTCATCGTCATTGTCCTCTTTGTCATCGCCGTCGCCGTCATCATCATTGTCCTCTTTGCTGTCGCCGTCGCCATCATCGTCATCGTCATTGTCCTCTTTGTCGTCGCCGTTGCCGTCATCATCATTGTCCTCTTTGCCGTCGCCGCCGCCGTCGCTGTCATCGTCATTGTCCTCTGTCATCGTCACCGTCGCCGTCATTGTCGTCATTGTCCTTTTTGTCGTCACTGTCACCGTCATTGTCATCGTCATTGTCCTCCTTGTCGTCACCATCACCGTCATTGTCATCTCATTGTCCTCTTTGTCGTCATCACCGTCACCGTCATTGTCATCGTCATTGTCCTCTTTGTCGTCGTCGCCGTCACTGTCACCGTCATCGTCATTGTCCTCTTTGTCGTCGTCACCGTCACTGTCATTGTCATCGTCATTGTCCTCCTTGTCGTCACCGTCATTGTCATCTCATTGTCCTCTTTGTCGTCGTCACCATCACTGTCATTGTCATTGTCCTCTTTGTCGTCGTCACCGTTGCCGTCATTGTCATCGTCATTGTCCTCTTTGTCGTCGTCGCCGTCACTGTCACCGTCGTCATTGTCCTCTTTGTCGTCGTCACCGTCACTGTCATTGTCATCGTCATTGTCCTCCTTGTCACCGTCATTGTCCTCTCATTGTCCTCTTTGTCATCGTCACCGTCACTGTCATTGTCATTGTCCTCTTTGTCGTCGTCACCGTTGCCGTCATTGTCATCGTCATTGTCCTCTTTGTCGTTGCCATCACTGTCATTGTCATCGTCATTGTCCTCTTTGTCATCATCACCGTCACTGTCATTATCATCATCATTGTCCTCTGTCATCATCATCGTCATCAGCACCATCATCTTCACTGTTGTCATTGTTGTTATTGTCGTCATCATCGCTGACATTGTTATCAGTGATCATCATCATCCATTGTCATCATCACCGCACTGTCATTATCATCATCATTGTTGTCATTGTCTTTGACATTCTTGCCGTCTGGCAATCCACACTATTTCACTCAAAATTTTAATCACTTCCCCCATCTTCGTGGCCTGCTCTTCCCCCATGTGTGCTCCCTCTCTGAGTTTGTTTGTACTTCCCAGGCTGTAAACATTCCTCTCTCTGGGTTTCTGCCCATGGTCTTCCCTGGGTCTGAAGGGCCTTTTTGCCCCGCCCCCTGCTCACATCTAACTCCCGACCAACCTTGAGGCTCCAAAGGTTCCAACCAGATGTCCCCCTGCCCTGGAGCCTCCCCCACGCCTCCAGTCCACCTGATTCTTAATCTCTCTCCCTCCTGGACAGGCTTACATGGGTCTACCTTTAACTCCTTTCTCACTGTTTTCCTCTGAGTCGCTTCTCCCCTCACCGCGTTAGAAACTTCCAGAACATTGAGAAGCCAACCTTTAAGGGGCCGCACCTTCTCTCTGGGGCTGTGTCTGAGCCTCAGAACTTTGCCAGGTTCATTACTTCTTCCAGGCTTGCTCTTCTTCCTTCTTCCTGCTGCCCCAGTTAGAAATGGGCCAGTTATTCTCAATTCCCCTCTCCAGGGCCATCCCTTCTGTGCCCTGTCCTGCGCCCCCTTAGAGAGGATCCCTGACTCTGTTCTCCTCTCACTCTGGCGCCACTGCTATATCCAGGCCCCACCCGGCACTGCTCTCCAGGACTATCACAGCCACCTCGAAGCCAGCTGCCAATTACAGGCCTGCAAGCCTCTGGTCCGTCTTCCTACTGCCGCCAAGGTCATCGTCCAAAACCACAGCTCTGAGGGTGACATTCCTGCTCCCCACAGCCCTGGGACGGCCTCACCCCTCAGACTAGCATGAAAGCCCTTGCTCTCTGCAGCCAACCAAGCCCTTCCTTTCCTCTCCCAGCACAACCGTTTCGCCAGTACAGCCTCTTCCTAAAGTCCCCTCTACTTTCACACCTTGGGGCCTTTGACAATTCTCCTTCTCCCTAGAACTGTACCCCCCATCCTTCCTGGCACAATCCTGGGTTGCCTTTCAGATCCCATCTGCCTCTCCCAGCCTTGGAGAAAGGTTTGGGCTCCGGGGAGCTGCAGATCTGCCTGGGCTCACGGTCCTGCTGACCCACTCACTCCCTGCATGGTGCTGTGACTGCTCTCCTACGTGGGCATTTCTCCCAGGAGGGACCACGTGCCTGCCAGCTATGGAACTTCCGGGCCGTCACAGGGCTGGCACTAAGCAGTGGCTCAGCAAACGCTAGTTGAATGAACAGAACTCAGAAAACTGTGTGCAAATAATTTTTAATATGTTGAAGTACGTTAAAAATACATTAGGAAAGCTGGCTATTTAAAGGAATTCTGTGGGGGATCCTTTTCTAAAAACGAGAGCTTCTTTTAAATGGGAGTAATCACTCCCTAATTCATATGATGCCTCTGTTTGAATCTCCATTGACAATATTGCCTCTCTTAGTAAAGAGAACATGTTACAAGGACACTCTTTGTCACCAGAAACTTCATTCCCAGGGGCAGAAATAATGCTGGTTGAATGGTTAGGCAAAAAACACAACAAAATATTAAGTAAAATTATGTCAAATGTCCAAGAAACAATGGAGTTCATTTGCAGGTGTCTTTGCTGGAGGTAAGGGGTTAAGCCTAGGCTAGGAGCAGCTACATGGTTTGTTGGGCCCTGAGGAAAGTGAAGAAGTGCCCAAATGGTGCAAATGGGTAAGTGCTTGACTACAAAGGCTGGCGGTTCAAACCCACCCATAGGCACCTCAGAAGGAAGGCCTGGCGATTGCTTCTAAAAGGTCACAGACTTGAAAACCGTATGGAGCACAGTTTTATTCTGCAGCACATGGAGTCACCACAAGTCAAAATCGACTCCACAGCAATAGGTTTGGGTTTGGTGCAAAGTGAAGGCCCCTGGCTGGTGCAAGCAATTTGCGTTCGACTATTAACTAAAAGGTTGGCGGTTCAAAGCCACCCAGTGGCACTGTGAAAGAAAGATGACAGCCTAGAAAATCCTATGGAGCAATTCTACTCTGTAACACATGGGGTTGCCATGAGTCAGAATCAACTTGACAACAATAGGATTAGTTTTTGGTTTGGTGCAAAGTGAAAACGCAGGGTCCATTGTTCAAAATTGATTAAGAATTTCAAGATGGCGGCAACAGACCATTAATCCCTTCTGAGCATATGGCACTTTCGACTGATGGGTCACATGCCTGTGAGGCCAATCCTGGGCTGGGGTGAAGGGGAGACTTCAGCAAACCCCTCAGGGCCCACAAAGGGGAATCCTGCCTTAACTGGGAGGCTGCCTCTAGGTCCTTCCAACTCACAAGTCTATGACTCTCGAAACCCTCTAGGGGAACAGATGATTAATGTCATCGGCACTGAGATGACGGCGGAGCCCTCGTGGACCCCAGTTCTTAGGAAGATTTTGTGATGAATCCCAATCGATCCTTCAGAACCAAGTTTTACTGTTACCTCCTCTGGGGTGATGTTGGCCACCCTCCACAGCCCACCCTCAGAACCATGCACGCCTGTCTTACCACACTCACCACTCTCAGCTGTACCTGTGCTATTATTCCTGAGTGACAGACAAGGAAACTGAGGCCCGGAGTTGGTACTACCCTTAAAAAACAAACAAACAAAAACAAACCCAGTGCTGTCGAGTCGATTCCAACTCATAGCGACCCTATAGAACAGAGGAGAACTGCCCTATAGGGTTTCCAAGGAGCAGCTGGTGGATTAGAACTGCCGACCTTTTGATTAGCAGCCAAGTTCTTAACCACTGTGCCACCAGGGCTCCATACTCCCCTTAGCCCTTAACAAATGGGGCCCCAGGCTCTGGGGCCTACCCTTCCTAGTGCCTTCATCCACATTTTCTCAGACCCCTCGTCTTAGTCTGTTAATGCTGATGTAACACAAAGACCACAATTTTGTGTCTTTAAAGAAGAGACATTTAAATAATAATAGTAATATTTAATGTGTTTTTGGTGAAAGTTTACACAGCAAATTAGCTTCCCATTGGACAATTTCTACACAAATTTTTCAGTGACACTAGTTACATTTTTCACAATGTGTCAACATTCTCTTTAACTGTGTTCTGGTTCTTCCATTTCCAGTACTCTAGTTTCCCTGCCCCCTTATTTTCTGATCTTTGCTTTAGAGTAATTGATGAACTTTTAGCATCATATAGTTTTTTAATGGAGCACCACACTCATGGGTAATATCCTTTATTTTATGTGCCAATCTGTTATTTCACTAAAATGGGACCTCAGGGGAGAGCTTCAGTTCAAGGTTTACATAGTACCTCAGGGTGATAGTCAGAGAGTCCTCTAGTCTCAACTGATAGACTTTTTAAGAATTTGAGTTCTGTTCTGCATTTATCTCCCATTCTGTCAGGGTCCATCTGTTGTGATCTTGATCAGAATGGTCAGTAGTAGTAGCTGGGCACCATCTAGTTTTTCTGATCTCAGAGTAGTGGAGGCCGTGGCTCATGTAGGCTATTAGCCCTATAGACTAGTTTCTTCTCTGACACTTTGGGTTCCTTTTTTCTCTTTTGCTCCTGATGAGACGAGACCAATAGTTGCATCTTAGAAGAACAGACATTTATTGTCTCACAGGTCTGGAGGCTAAAAGTCTAAATCAGGATCTCAGGTGTGTTGATTCCTTCCTTACTGGTAGCCCCAGGTGTTCCTTGGTTCTTTGGCATTCCTAGATTTGTAGATGATCTTCACATGGTATTTGTCTTCCCCCATGTCTGCTTATCTCTGTGTCTAATCTGGTCTTTATATAACTCAGAAGTGATTAGGTTTAGGACCCACCCTGTTCTAGTATGACCTCATTAACGCAACAACATAAAAACCCTATTTCAAAACAGAGTCACATCCACAAGTACAGAAGCCAGGAATTCAATACATATTTTAGGGGGTACGATTCAATTCATAACACCTTTCCTGTGTCTAAAACCGATCAGGATGGTGGTGCCATCTGGCTAGGATATCCTTATCCTAGATAGGATCCAGGGTGGATCCCAGCTCCCATATTGGGTACACTCCAACCTTCTACCTGGCCTGTAAGGTTGACCAAATGGCTCAGGAACCCCAAACCTCATGCCCATGACACCATCCTGGGACCCACAGGATATGGGCTGACAGAAGGTGTTGACTTGTTGGTTTTGAGTGACTATAAATCACATTAGATGCAAGGCGAGTTCAGGACTCGGGACAGACAGTCTACTGCCAACCTGTGAGGTTGACCCATGTGTGTGGGCCCAGGCCTTGAGCCTGAGCTTACTCCACCTGAGGCTGCCTCTGATCTATAGCACCCAAGGGTGGCGAGGTGGTGGCAGTCATCCTTTAGCCTGTGCATCCCCTACCAGGTAATCACCTACCCATCCTGCAGGCTCCATGCCACAGGTCACATGGCACCTACCTGTCCCAGGGCTTCCAGACCATGGCTCAACATGGAACTGTGTCTTTCCACACTCTTCCAATCAACATCCTGTCTCACCTCTAAGCAATACGTTGACATCATGCTCTTCCAGCTGAGCTGTAAGCCATGCTGGATGGGAGAACTTCCTTGTGTGAACAGGACCCTCTTCTTGTTCCACCCTAGCATGTTACCTGTGCCCCTGACTGGTGGCAGTGTGTGGATGACAGGGGTGTAGTCAACACTGAGAGATCGTGGCCTAAACCGTACAGGAGAAGATGTGGACAAAAGATACATTGCTCTAAATTCATACTATGAAATTCAGAATGGCAAGCTTAACATGACTGGAAGACTAATTATTCACTTTATTTTGCATACTCTGGGCAAGACTTCAGTTGTGGTCATCACTGTTGAAGCACAGTAACCACCTTTGGGAGGGTCATTGGAGGCGGTCACTGGAGCCAGGATTCAAGGAAGGCATGATAGCTAATGCAACATCATGAGTCATGATGGAACCAGCATTAAATAAATGCCATTAGGGACCTGCAAGGGCAGGAAGGTCTGTACTGTTTCAAAGCTAACAGGTTCCAAAGAGAAGTGGCCTTGTGAGTAATCATAGTGCTGCTACCTTTTCCTCACTGTGGGAAACACAAAATTAGCCAGGAATGTGCCTTTGACAATTAGGAACAAGAAGACCTGAATGGGAAAAGGGATGCCCTGACACTGTGAAGGATCTTCTTGTGCACTGAGTGGACAAAACACAAATATGTAAGCAACTCTCCCTGCCCATCATTCTATGTCTTCATCAGTAACCCGCTATACCGCACACCAGCCCTGAATTTCGTAATACATCGTTTAATCAACTGTTTCTTTAGAGAGGGGCCTGCAAAAATATTTGCCTGGGACTGCTCACACCCTCAGAGAGGCCATGGAGCTGGACAGCTCTCAAATGCGAACTCCCACGAGGCAGGTGCCCCTGTGGTCCACCAAGGCTGAAAGACCGGTTATAGGTCCAATTATATTCACATGAAGGGGCCCTGGTGGCGCAATGGTTACACACTCTATTGCTAACTGAAAGGTCAGTGGTTCAAACACACCAGTCGCTCCTCAGGAGGAAAGACCTGGCAATCTGCTCCCATAAAGATTACCAGAAAACAAAAACCCATTGCCACTGAGTCAACGCCTTCTCATAGTGACACTACAGGATAGAGCAGAACTGCCCCATGGGGTTTCCAAGGAGCAGCTGGTGGATTCCAACTGACGACCTTTTGGTTAGCAGCCCAGTTCTTAACTGCTGTGCCACTAGGGCTCCTAGGAAGCCCTTTTGGGGCAGTTCTACTTTGTCCTATAGAGTCACTATGAGTCGGAATCAGCTCAATGGCACACAGCAACAACATATCCACAAGTATCCCCACTTTTCAGGGCAACGGATTTCCTAAAAGTATCCTCCCCAAGGGGAGAAGTAGGACTTCCCTTCATTTGACGTCAACACTCTTTCCAACATTGATTCGACTCGATGGCAACTGTTTTTTTTTTTTTTTTTTTTTAATATATATTTTATTGTACTTCAGGTGAAAGCTTACAGAGCAAATAGTTTCTCATGAAATAGTAGTACACATGTTGTTTTTTGACATTGGTTAACAACCCCACAACGTATTAAGCCTCTAAATTCTCAACCTTTTTTTTTGATGAAAATTACAGATGGCCAAAGATACACCGTTTCAAAAATTTCTACATGCACAGTTCAGTGACATTGACTACGCTCTTCCAACTGTGCTGTTATTCTCACTTAAGATGAAGGCTTACAGAAAAAATAGTTTTTCATTTAACAGTTACTACACATGTTGCCCTATGACAATGGTTAACAATCTCACAGCACATCAAGAATATCCTTACTCCACCTTGTGTTCCCTATCACCAGGGGGCTTCCTTGTCCCCTTCTGTCTTCTGGACCTTGTCAGTGGACTATTGTACCTCTTTAGTCTCATTTGTTTATTTATTTATTTATTTATTTATTTATTTTTATTTTATTTAAACACCATTTCAAAACTTTTTACTTACACATTTAAGTGATATTGACTATGCTCTTCCAATTGTGCTGCCTCGATGGCAACTGGTTTTTATGGGCTACTCGGAGTCCTTGGGTGGTGCAAAGAGTTAGTACACTCAGCTACTAACCAAAAGGTTGGTGGTTTGAGTTCACCCAGAGGTACCTCGGAAAAAAGGCCTTGTGATCTACTCCTGATAAATCACCTATTCAAAACCCTATGGAGCAGAGTTCTACTCTGACACACATGGGGCCACCATGAGTAGGAGTCAACTCGACGGCAACTGGTTTTTACGGGCAACTCACTATGTGAGGCACAGGGTCACCACCCAGAGGAGTATGTGGGCTGAGTAGGAAGCCAAAAAGGAACTCAGTGATTACGGCAGAGGCCGCAAGTGGTGGAATGGGAGGGCTCGGCAATGTCTAGCCCAGCCTGGGTGAAGACGGAAGGCTTCCTGCAAGAGGTGCCTCCAGCTGAATGTAGAAGGATGAGCAGGTGAGTTAAATGCAGGATAGGAGGTGTGGACAAGTGCCAAGATGTTGTCAGCTGAATAATGGCCCCCAAAGATGTCTGTATCCTAATCACCAGAACCGTACGTGGCCAAAGATACCCGAAAGATGTTTACCTGTGTTTTATTGACTGTGCAAAGGCATTCAGCTGTGTGGATCATAACAAATCATGGATAACATTGCGAAGAATGGGAATGTCAGAACACTTCATTGTGCTCATGAGGAACCTGTACATAGATCAAGAGGCAGTCATTCGAACAGAACAAGGGGATACCACGCGGTTTAAAGTCAGGAAAGGTGTGCATCAGAGTTGTAACATTTTACCATACCTATTCAATCTGTATGTTGAGCAAATAATCCAAGAAGCTGGACTATATGCAGAAGAACACAGCATCAAGATTGGAGGAAGACTCATTAACAACCTGCGATATGCAGATGACACAACCTTGCTTGCTGAAAGTGAAGAGGTCTTGAAGCACTTACTGATGAAGATCAAAGACCACACTCTCTCTTCTTGACCTTTCCTGTCCCCTCCTGCCTTCTAGTCCTTGCCCCTGGGCTGGTGTACCTCTTTAGTCTCATTTTGTTTTATGGGCTCATCTAATCTTTGGCTAAATGGTGAATCTCAGGAGTGACTTCATTACTGAGCTAAAAGGGTATCTGAGGACCACACTCTCAGAGTTTCTCCAGTCTCTCTCAGGCCGGTAAATCTGGTCTTTTTTTATGAGTTAGAATTTTGTTCTACATTTTTCTCCAGCTGTGTCCGGGACCCTCTATTGTGATCCCTGTCAGAGCAGTCAGTGGTGGTAGCCGGGCACCGTCTAGTTGTACTGGACTCAGTCTATTGGAGGCTGTGGTAGTTGTGGTCCATTAGTCCTTTGGACTAATCTTTCCATTGTGTCTTTAGTTTTCTTCATTCTCCCTTGCTCCTGAAGGGGTAAGACCAGTGGAGTATCTTAGATGGCCGCTCATAGGCTTTTAAGAGCCCTGAAGCTACTCATAAAGGTAGAATGTAGATAGAACATTTTCTTTATAAACCATGTTATGTCTTGGCTATAATCTTTTTTTAAATTTTTTTTTTATTGTACTTTAGGTGAAGGTTTACAGAGCAAATATTTTCTCATTAAACAGTCAGTACACATATTGTTTTATGACATTGGTTAACAATTCCATGACACATCAACACACTGCCTTCTCGGCCTTGGAGGACCTTTTTTTTTTTTTTTTTTTTTTTTGGTGAAAATATAGGTAGCCAAAGATACATCATTTCAAAAATTTCTACATGTACAATTCAGTGACGTCGAGTTGTGCTGTTATTCTCACTTCAGATGAAGCTCTACAGAACAAAACAGTTTCTCATTAAACAGTACACATATTGCCTTATGACAATGGTTAAGAACCCCACTACATGTCAACACTGTCCTTACTCAACCTTGGGTTCCCTATCACCAGCTTTCCTGTCCTGTTCTGCCTTCTAGTCCTTGTCCCTGGACTGCTGAGCCGCATTAGTCCCATTTTGTTTTATGGGGCTGTCCAATCCCGGGCTGAACAGTGAACCTCGGGAGTGACTTCACCACTGAGATGAAAGGGTGCCCGGGGGCCATACTCTCAGGGTTGGCTATAATCTTAATGGAAGCAGACTGCTAGGCCTTTCTTCCACAGTGCCACTGGGTGGGTTCGAACCAGCAACCTTTAGGTTAGTAGATGGGCGAAAACTGTTTCAACCACTCAGGGACCTTCATATAAAACCAAGGGAGGTTTTATAAACTGAATAACAAACTCTTCATCTCTAACAGAGGTTGGAGAAATGTTTGAAGGAGGCCCTTTCAATCAGGGATCCCTGGCAAAACAGCTCTAGGATGCATTTCTCGATGGCCAATGGGAATAATGTGATTGGAAGGGAATAATGCCACAAATGTGTACTGATACTGGCCAAGAAAAATTTCTGTTCCCAATATTAGATGAGCCATAAATGAGAAGGAGCTTTTTCAAGGTCCCATGATGAGTCAACGAGAGATTTTAAAAGGAGAATGAGTAACTCATTATAATTTTGGAAAGATCACTCTCTTTTCGTAGTTTGGAGGATGTGAGCCTGGAGGCAGGGAGGATTAGAAAGCTATTATAATAGCCCAGGGGACTGCAAGCTCCATATACCACTGAATTTCTAGTACCTGGCACAGTGCCTATCACCTGACAGGCACTAGTATTTGTTGAACAAATGAATGAGTAGATGAAAGTAAAAATGACAAGGATGTGACAAGGGCAGTTACAGCGGAGATCAGGAGGAAGGGCCAGACTAAAGAAATAGAGGTGGAGAGGACAGAATTGGTGGCTCGTTGGATGTGAAGGAACAGGGAGAGGAAAAGTCTCTGATGACTTCCAAGTCATTAACCAAAATAGCAAGACAGAGAACAGGCTTGTGGTGGAGGAGGCAAGCTGGTTGAGCTACAACATAGTAAATTTGAGTCCCTGAGATCATCCAGGTGTAGACAAACAACTGACATTGGCTATGTGAGTCTGGATGGATGGATAGATGGATGGATGGATGGATGGATGGATGGATGATGATGGATGGGATAGACAGATGGAGAGATGACCGGATGGATGAATACCATTTTAGGTCATAGCCATGCCTCTCAGATGCAAGTAGAAGGGAAGAAAAGTAGTTCCAAGATTCAAGCAAGGAAATTACTTTTTTTCAATTTCTTGAGTAATTATGCTGCTGTCTATCTGGCTTCCAGGAACTTGTTGGAGCAGTAGAGGAAGTGAATTCCCCCATAAAATCTAGGCAGTAACTTAGACTTTAGAGCTGGAACCTTAGAAATCACTGGTTCCAATCCCCACTCTTATTTTACATATCAGAAAACTCAAGTCCAGGGTTCATAGAGGTGAAGTGACTTCCTAAAACCACAAAGGTAGGGGACCATCAATGATATTTTTGCATTGCACATAATCCCAAGTACTGTGGGGAGAGAGATAAGCAAAATATCTCAGCGCCCGCCTCCCCCATGTACAATATCACTGCCAACACAAACTACTCCCAAAGAACATGGTTTTCAGGAAAAAGCACAGCAAACACAATGACTATGATGCAAACTGGGCAGGAGGAAGGGTCCTGGGTCACAAAAATCCCCAAAGACACATCAGTGTCACCCAGAGCAGCCCACACAGCTGGTAGGTATGTGCGCACCAAACTGGCATAGCACCAAACTAAGTGTTGGCAATCCGTGGCACCTGTCTGGGCACACATTTGTTTTGAAGTTCCCTCTCCCAGCTCCTCTAATCCAGCCCACAACATTCAACGGAAGGAAATGACCCACCCTCTCTAATTCTGTTTTCTTTTACAGGTGGAAATTACTTTGTGCACTTGCTATAGGTCTGTTCTCCCCACTCCTTTGCACAAACTTCTGTTTACTGACAGGCAGATTTCTGCAGACCGTTTACCCCAGTTAAACCCGGAAGCAATCCAGAAATCCGTCTTGATGAAGAAATAGTTGCCAAGAAGATGCTCACCGCTGTCACCACCCTCTCCTGTCTGGTTCTAATTCTAATGAAAAATGTCTGAAGTCTGCTCAGCTACAGATAAGCAGTAAGAATGAGAATTTACGTATTCAATCATTCATTCCGTAAACACGTGCTGAGGGTTAACTGTATGGCAGGCAATGTGCTAGGAATCACTAACGCTTCTGGCTACTATTAAATTCTTTATCATTTATCAGTTCAACAGATGGTTTTTGAGAAGTTATTTATATACTCAAAGCACTGTCTGAGATACTGAACAGCTTCTCAAACTTGAATGTGCATAGGAATCACCTAGGGATCTTGCAAAAATGCAAGATCTTTCCACGAGATCTGGGAAGAGGGGCTGAGATTCTGTACTTCCAGCCAGCTCCTTGCTGATGCTGCTGGTCCACAGACCACACTTTGGCAGTGTATGAGTTTCCTCTTGCTGCCATAACAAAGAGCTACAAATTACGTGGCTTACAGCAACAGAAAGCTATTCTCTCTCAGTTCTAGAGGCTGGGAGTCCAAAATCAAGGAGTTAGCAGGGCTACACTCCCTCTGAAGGTTTTAGGGAAGATCTTTCTTTGTCTCTTCCAGTTCCTGGTGGCTCCAGGTATTTCTTGGCTTGTGGCTGCATCTCTCCAATTTCATCTTCTGTCATCATGTGGCCTCCTTCTGTATCCCTCTGTGTGTCTCTTATAAGGATACCTGTCATTGCGGGTATTAGGGTCCACCTAGATAATCCAGTGTGATCCCATCTCGAGATCCTTCACTTTATCACATCTGCAAAGATCTTTTTTCCAAATAGGTCATGTTCACAGCTTCTGGGGGTTAAGACGTACACATATCTTTTCGGAGGCCACCATTCAACCTGCTACAGGTAGAAAGGCTGTAGAGGAAATAGACATGGTGAAAGCACAGCCCTTATTTTGTGTCAATTGCTGTGCCATTGGGTGATTAGGTCACTACACCAGGACAACCTGGAAAAAGTGCCCAAAAGTGACATGAAGAGTGCCCTCCAGGGGATGCCAGGAGCTCACCTGCTTTCCCAACTATGTCATCTAATTAGCTTCAATAGTCACGCAGAATACATGGAGGGTTACAGGTCAGGAAGGAGTTCCGGGGTGGCCCAAACAGTTATGCACTTGACTACTGTCATGGATTAAATTCTGTCCCCCAAAAATACCTGTGAACTTGGTTAGCCATGATTCCCAGTACTGTGTGATTGTCCACCATTTTGTCATCTGATATGATTTTTCTGTGTGTTGTAAATCCTACCTCTATTATGTTAATGCCCCCACATGAGAATACCAGAAAGATATTTCCCTGTGTTTTATTGGCTATGCAAAGGCATTCAACTGGGTGGATCATAACAAATTATGAATAACACTGTGAAGAATGAGAATTCCGGAACGCTTGATTATGCTCATGAGGAACCTGTACATGGATCAAGAGTCAGTTGTTTGGACAGAACAAGAGGTTAGTACATGGTTTAAAGCCAGGAAAGGTGTGCATCAGGGTTGTATCCTTTCAGCATACTTATTTAATCTGTATGCTGAGCAAATAATCCGAGAAGCTGGACAACATGAAAAAGAATGCGACATCAGGATGAGACGAAGACTCATTAACAACCTGCATTACGCAGATGACACAACCTTGCTTGCTGACAGTGAAGAGGACTTGAAGTACTTACTGACGAAGATCAAAGACCATAGCCTTCAGTATGGATTACACCTCAGCATAAAGAAAACAAAAATCTTCACAACTGGACCAATAAGCGACATCATGCTAAATGGAGAAAAGATTGAAGTTGTCAGGGATTTCATTTTACTTGGATCCACAATCAACACTCATGGAAGCAGCCGTCAAGAAATCAAAAGATGCATTGTATTGGGCAAATCTGCTGCAAAAGACCTCTTTAAAGTGTTGAAAAGCAAAGACGTCATCTTGAAGACTAAGGTGCTCCTGACCCAAGCCATGGTGTTTTCAATCGACTCATATACATGTGAAAGCTGGACAATGAATAAGGAAGACCAAAGAACAGGACACCTTTAAATTGTGGTGTTGGTGAAGCATATTGAATATACCATGAACTGCCAAATGAACAAAAAAATTTGTCTTGGAAGAAGTACAGCCAGAATGCTGCTTAGAAGCAAGGATGGTGAGACTATGTATCACACACTTTGGTCATGTTATCACGAGGGATCAGTCCCTGGAGAAGGACATCATGCTTGGTAAAGTAAAGGGCCAGCAAAAAAGAGGAAGACCTTCAATGAGACAGATTGATCCAGTGGCTGCAACAATGGGCTCAAGCATAACAACGATTGTGAGGATGGTGCAGGACAGGGGAGTGTTTCGTTCTGTTGTACACAGGGTCTGTATGAGTAAGAACTGACTCAACAGCACCTAAGAACAACACCATGATGTTAATGAAGTGGGATTACCGGCAGCTGTGTTAATGAGGCAGGACCCAGTCTACAAGATTAGCTTGTGTCTTAAGTCAATCTCTTTTGAGATACAAAAGAGAGAAGTGAGCAGAGAGACAGGGGGACCTCATACCACCAAGAATGCAGAACATAAAGGGTAGTGCATCCTTTGGACCCAAGGCCCCTGCACTAAGAAGCTCTTAGGACAGGGGAGGAGTGATGACAAGGACCTCTCCCCAGAGCTGACAGAGAGAGAAAGTCTTTCCCTGGAGCTGGCACCATGAATTTGGACATCTAGCCTCCTAAAGTGTGAGAGAATAAACTTCTGTTTGTTAAAGCCATCCACTTGTGATATTTCTGTTATAGCAGCACTAGATAACTCAGACAACTACTAACTAAAAGGTTTGTAGTTTGAACGCATACAGACGGTCCTCGAAAGACAGGCCTGGCAATCTGCTTCTGAAAGGTCACAGCCTTGAAAACCCTATGGAGCAGTTCTACTCTGATACATGTGGGGTTGCCATGAGTCACAGTTGACTCAACAGCAACTGGTTTGTTTTGTGTGGGTTTAGAGGCCAGAACAGGAAGACCTTCACCCTCTGGGGGAAGCAGCACAAACATCAGACCACCGTCTGACCTACAACATCAAACGGGAGGAGGCCTTAGGAAGAGCTAAGACAAGATGAGGAATTTAAAGGGAATTGGAAACAGAGTTTGCTTTAAGTCTAGGATTAAACCAACCAATCAACCATGTTGGATGAAGACCAGCTCAGAGCTTGGAGGAAAGAAACCAAATTGTGCCTAGGAGTTCCTTCAGATGCCATTCTAAATGTTTCCCTTGCTTTCCATGCTGCCGTGTTTGGCTGTTAGGATCTGCCTGGAGTTAGGGAGGAAAAATGGCCATCAAGTGGGGATTTAGGCTTCTAAATCTCCATTTCCAGTCACAAGCTCTCCCCTGAGATGCCCAGTTATCAGCCTGCAGGAACTGCCCAAGGCAAAGCAAATGCAATGTGTCCAAAAGAGAATCTACCTCTTCTCCCCAAGCCTACTCCCCCTTCTGCATTTTGGACCTAAGTGAACGGCCGGCCCACCCAGGCCCCATCCGAGCCTGGGGCCGACCCTGAGCGTGCTCTCACCACTACCGACCATCTGTCCCCAGGCCCTATGGCAAAATGATGCTTCCAACTGTCCATTGCCACCTGGATTCCTCCCCTCACCTGGATAACTGGCCTTTCTAACTTGTTTACAGCAGGGCTGCAAATTTGAACATGTCCCTCCCAAGCCAAGTTCAGCAGCCCCAGGATCCAGTGCTTCCACGGGCTAATGCTCCCCTCCTGGGCCTTACTGGTCACTCCAGCCATATGGAACCCCAGCAATCCTTCAAACACCCCAAGCTCATCTCTGGGCCTTTACCCAGCCTCCCCGTTCTCCCCCTACCCGGAGAAGTGCTCTGTTTCTGTTCTTCCATCCTCAGCTGAGGTGGCCCCCTCACCCCGAGTCAGGCCCTGACACCCCTCACCTGGCTCGGCGTCTTTCTGGAGGTCTCCACAGCAGCCTGGGCTGTCTCTGTGACGGCACTTCCCAGACTCTCTAGAAAACCAAAGACCACACCAGTTGCCATCAAATTGATTGCAACTCCAATGGCTGAATTTTCAGATGTAGGTTGCCAGGCTTTCTTCCAACGCACCTGTGGGTGGATTTAAACCTCCAGCATTTCAGTTAGCAGGCGAGCACATTAACCATTTGCACCTAGACTCCTAGACTGTGTAGAACTGACCTGTTAGTCACCACCCACCCCACCCCAGGCTGCAACCGCCACTGAGTCTTGGTTAGCTGCTCAACGTCAGCAGCAAGCACCATGCCTGGGACAAGTAGATACTCAATAAGTATTTGATGAATCAGCGAACAATCTACTGAAGTGCTTTAAGAACAGAATTGATATAATCAAGTCTGCTTTAGTAAATATACATATTTTTAAACTATAGAAGTAATGTGTATTTATTACAGCCAGTTAAAACAATGGCAAAGAGTGTAATGTGAGAGTCGATTTCCCAGATCTCATTCTCCAGAGGTCACTGCTGGTTTTCCTTTCAGGGTCCCTGGCTGGTGCAAACAGTTAACGTGCTCGGCTGCTAACCCAAAGGTTGGTGGTTCAAGTCTACCCAGAGGCACCTCGGAAGAAAGGCTTGGTGATCTACTTCTGAAAAACCAGCCATTGAAAACTCTATGGAGGGCAGTTCTACTCTGACACACATGGGGTCACCATAAGCCAGAGTCGACTGACAGTAACTGGTTTACGGATCCTTTCAGGATCCAAACAGCAGCAACAAAGAAGAAGAAGAAGCACATACGTGGGTACGTACACACCCTCAGAGGGTGCTTTTTAAAGGAATAAATGGCGTCATGTTCTTATTTTGCAACTTGATTTTGTCCATAAGCATATCAGGGACACTTTTCATAACCATAAGTAGACCCCTTCTTTTTTAAGCCTCCATAGCATTCCATTGCAGGACTGCACAATTTCTTTATATGTATGTATACAAAACGAAAAAAACCAAACCCTCTGCTAACAAGTTGATTTCTGACTCATAGTGACCCTATAGGGCAGGGTAGAACTGTCCCATAAGGTTTCCAAGGAGTGGCTGGTGGATTCGAACTACTGACCTTTTGATTAGCAGCCAAGCTCTTAACCACTGCACCACCAGGGCTCCATATTATATATATATGTGTGTGTGTGTGTGTGTGTTTGTGTGTGTGTGTGTATACACATATGTATATATATATACACTTTATTTTAAAGTGTTAAAAAGCAAAGATGTCACCTTGAAGACTAAGATGCACCTGTTTTCAATTGCCTCATATGCATGAGAAAGCTGAACAATGAATAAGGAAGACCAAAGAAGAACTGATGCCTTTGAATTATGGTGTTGGTGAAGAATATTGAATACACCACGGACTGCCAGAACAAACAAGTCTGTCTTGGAAGATGAGCAGCCAGAATGCTCCTTAGAGGGAAAGATGGTGAGACTTCATCTCACATGTTATCAGGAGGGATCAGTCCCTGGAGAAGGACATCATGCTTGGTAAGGTAGAGGATCAGCAAAAAAGAGAAAGACCCTCAACAAGATGGATTGACACAGTGGCTGCAACAATGGGCTCAAGCATAGCGACGATTGTAAGGATGGCACAGGACCAGGCAGTGTTTCATTCTGTTGTATGTGGGGTCACTATGAGTCGAAACCAATTCGACAGCACCTAACAACAACTACATACTTCATTTTATTTTGTTTTTGCTGTTGTTGATAATATACACAGCAAAACATACACCAGTTCAACAGTTTCTACATGTACAATTCAATGACATTGATTATATTCTTTGAGTTGTGCAACCATTCTCACCTTCCTTTTCTGAGTTGTTCCTCCCCAGTTAACATAAACTCACTGCCCCCTACGTCTCCTATCTAAACTTTTGAGTTGTTGTCAATTTGATCCCATATAGTTAGATCTTAAAAGAGCATAGTGCTCAAGGCAGACAGTTTTTACTAACGAAGCTAAACTGTGGTTTGGTTTTAAGAAGACTTCAGGGGGTATTTTTGGTTTAAGGTTTAAAGATTATCTCAGGGCAATATTTTCAGGGATTGTACCATTTCTTATTTTATTTTAAAACAGATTTTTTATTTTGGAATAATTTTAGATTTATAGGAAAGTTATGAAGAGAATTCCCATATCGCCTTCACACAGCTTCCCGACAATGTTAACACGACCATGGACATTTGTCGAAACTCAGAAATTAACACTGGTACATTACTGTTAACTGAACTGCAGCCTTTATTTCAATCTTGCTGGTTTCCCAGCAATGTCCTTTTTCTGTCCCAGGATCCAGTTCAGGAATGGGATGTACCTAGCTCCCACGTGGTGGACATTCGGGGTGTTTTTCACTTTTGCTCATAACGCTGCCGTCAACATCCTCTGTGCTCACTGGCACACATCCCTCTGTAGGACCAAAACAAAAAACCCAAACCCATTGCTGTCGAGTTGATTCCAATTCATGGTGACCCAATGCATGCCAGAGTAGAACTGCTCCATAGAGTTTTCTTAGCTGTAATCTTTATGGTTTAGCCATAAGGTTTTCATTGACTAATTTTTGGAAGCAGGTCGCCAGACCTTTTTCCCAGTCTGTCTTAGTCTGGAAGCTCCACTGAAACCTGTTCACCATGGGTGACCCTACTGGTATTTGAGATGCCAGTGGCATAGCTTCCAGCATCGCAGCACCATGCAAGCCACCACCACAGTACAACAAACTGACAGTCAGATGGTGGACTGAATTTTCCTTGGACTGCCAGAAGAATGAACAAATCTGTACTGGAAGAAGTACAGCCAGAATGCTCCTTAGAAACCAGGATAGCGAGACTTTATCTCACTTACTTCGGACATGTTATCAGGAGGGACCAGCCCCTAGAGAAGGACATCATGCTTGGTAAAGTAAAAGGTCAAAGAAAAAGAGAAGACCCTCAACAAGATGGATTGTTGGGAGTCTGCAACAGTGGGATCAAATATAGCGATGATTATGAGGATGGTGCAGGACCCAGCAACATTTTATTCTATTATATATAAGGTTGTGATGATTTGGAGCCAACTCAATGGTAACTAACAAAAACAAAAACAACAATAATCTTTATGGAAGCAGATCACCAGGACTTTCTCCCACAGCACCACTGAGTGGGTTCAGACTGCCAACCAACTACTAACCAACTAGGTTAGTAGACAAGCACAAGTCATTTGTGCCACCCAGGACCTTTCTGCAGGACAGACTCCTAGACATGCTGCTCTGGATCAGAGTGTCAGGACACTGGAGACTGATGGCCGAGAAGGCTTGCTGTTCAGAGGAAGACGACGTGGTACTCTTGCCCTGCCTCTGAGATTTGCATTTTAGAGAGCTCACTCTGGCTTCAAAAGCAGAGACTCAGGGCAGGGAGGTCAGCTGAGGGGCCACAGCACAGGGACAGTGGGAATAGAGAGGAGAGGACAGAGATGAGAGAGATGTAGACCAGACTCGCGTCTGATTGGGTGTGGAGTTGAGTGAGTGGAGTTAAGCAGGACTGTAAGTTTGTCATTTGGGCATGGAGGTCATTGGGCGCCCATCACAAAGATGGCAAGAATGAGGGAAGGAGTTTTATCAACTGGCTCATACACTTTGGACACATCATCAAGAAAGACCAATCACTAGAAAAGGACATCATGTTTGGTAAAGTTGAGGGTAAGTGAAAACGAGGGAAGCCCTCAGTGAGACAGACAGATGCGACAGTCACAACAGTGGACTCAGACATACCAATGAGCATGAAGACGGCACACCTCCAGGCAACAGTTCGCTCTGTTGTACCTAAAGTCGTCTTGAGTCTCAGCCGACTTGCGGCAACTAACAAAAACGAGGGGTTCAATTCGGGCTCTACTGCTTGCAATGCTCGTGGCGTACCAGGGAGGTGGGAGACAAGGTCTCAGCGGAAGGCACCGACTTGGAGAGTCCTGAGGGTGCAGGTGAGAGCTGATATAGATGTAGGTCAGGTGACCTTCCTTCTAGATAAGAGCTACCAAATGAAAGACTCGCACACACAGAGACACGCACACACATGCACACACACACACAGAAAAGCTCATTGAGACAAAAATACACAAACCAAGGAGAGAGTTGCTTGTGTAAGCAGTTCCTCAGGTGGGCACCCAGTGGAAGGGTGGTTGGGTTGCAGCACGCACAGATCTGAAGAGCAAGGCTGGAGCTGAATCCATAACATGGACCCACCTGCTGGAGGAGCCACAGACACCTGCACCGTGGAGACAATGATACCATCAGCTGACCCAAGGGGTGTGTGATGGAGAGACACCTGGTGGCCCCTGGCCAGCCCACACTTTCTACCGATCTGAGCCTGACAACAATCTGTCCCCATTCGGGTACATTCCTTCCCCTTGCTACCCTGCACGTGGATCTCTGGCCTGCTGAGATCTAGTCTATCTCCAAATGGCCATCCCCCTCCCTCCTCCCTACCTCAGCCAACCAAGCCCTCATCCCTCCCCCCTCCTCCCTCATGCTCTGTGTCTGGTGCTCCACCCAGGAGGAAAACGAGCCAGCACTCCTCCCTTCCAGAACTCTGAGCTTTCCTGGTCTCCCCTTCTGTCTCCCCTCCAGTCTCCCCTCCAGTCTCCCCTCTGAGGGTGGGTGTCTGCACCTGCAAAACCACAGGTGGACAAGATTAAGGTCCTTCCCAGCTCTGATGTCCTGGAATCAGAGCATCTTCAGGGAATGTGGGCAGACACACCTGGTTCAAGTCTTAGGTCAAATCTGACCAGCTGTGTGACCTCAAGTAAGTTATTTAACCTCTCTGAGATGTAGATCCCTAATAAGCTCTTTCTCTGTCTCTCTCTCTCATGGGGATAATGATTTGTAACCTGCAGAGGTTTTCTGGGAAGTGGAGAGAATGGGTGTAAAGTGCCTAATACCTCGTTGTAATCACTAAACATCGTCATAATTATAATCATTATAAGAATTCTGAGCTATTTCAGCTCCACAGTTAAAGGGGGTATATTTTTAAAGTTCAAAGCTGTTTCAGGTAAATCACGTACAATTCACACTGCCACTGTCTCCCAGAGTGAATTATTTGCCCGGTGATCAATAGAGATTATTAACTTGCAGAGGGAAATAATTTTCCAAGAATGGAAAAAATCTTAATTAGGTACAGTTTTCTCTGTTCAGCTAGGAGGGAATAGCTCCTAGGTTTGCAGGAGCACAAGTCAATTGCAAGGGGGAAAATAGCTTAGCAGATTCCTGCAGGCCAGGATAAAGGAGAGACTTCAGATGGGAACCACTAGCCATCTGTTTGTTGTTCTGTGCAGGTTTGCATGTTGCTGTGATGCTGGAAGTTACTCCACTGGAATTTCAAACACCAGCAGGGTTACCCATGGTGGAGAGGTTTCAGTGGAGCCTCCAGACTAAGACAGACAAGGAAGAAAGGGCTGGAGATCTACTTCCAAAAACTAGGTGATGAAAACTGTATGGAGCACAATAGAACTGTGTCTAACTTGCTTGCTTTGGACACATTATTAGGAGGGATCAATCACTGGAGGAGGACATCATGTTTGGTAAGGTACGGGGCCAGTGAGGGTAGGCCTTCGGTGAGATGGATTGGCACAATAGCTGCAATGATGGACCTGAACATGCTGGCAATTGTGAGGATACTGCAGGGCCGGGTAATGTTTGTTCAGAGTTGACTCTAGGGCAGCTGTCTGTCTGTCTGTCTGTCTATCATCTATCATCTCACTATCATCTATCTAGCTATCTAGCATCTATTTATCTCTCTATCATCTTCCAGTCAATCTCCCCCACTTCCACACACACATTTGTCAGTTTGTCGTACTGTGGGGGCTTGTGTGTTACGATGCTGGAAGCTATGCCGCCTGTGTTCAAATATCAACAGGGTCACCCATGGTGGACAAGTTTTCAGCTGAGCTTCCAGACTAAGACAGACTAGGAAAAAAGACCTGGTGGTCTACTTCTAAAAAAAATTAGCCAGTGGAAACCTTATGAATAGCAGCAAAATATTGTCTGATATAGTGCTGGAAGATGAGTGCCTCAGATTGGAAGTCACTCAAAAGATGACTGGGGAAGAGCTGCCTCCTCAGAGTCCACCTTAATGACATGGATGGAGTCAAACTTTCGAGACCTTCATTTGCTAATGTGTCATGACTCAAAATGAGAAGAAACAGCTGCAAAGATCCATTAATAACTGGAACATGAAATGTACAAAGTATGAATCTAGCAAAATTGGAAAACGTCAAAAATGAAATGGAACACATAAACACATAAACATTGATATCCTAGGCATTAGTGAGAGGAAATGCACTGGTATTGGCCATTTTGAATCGGACAATCATGTGGTCTACTATGCAGGAATGACAAGTTGAAGAGGAATGGTGTTGCATTCACTGTCAAAAAGAACATTTCAAGATCTCTCCTGAGGTACAATGCTGGCAGTGATAGGATAATATCCATATGCCTACAAGGAAGACCAGTTACTACGACTATTATTCAAATTTACACATCAACCACTAAGGCCAAAGATGAAGAAATTGAAGATTTTTACCAGCTTCTACAGCCTGAAATTGATCAAATGTGCAATCAGGATGCACTGATACTTACGGGTGATTGGATTTCAAAAATTGGAAACAAAGAAGGAATGGTAGTCGGAAAATATGGCCTTGCTGACAGAAACAATGCCAGAGATGGCATGATAGAATTTTGCAAGACCAAAGACTTCTTCACTGCAAATACGTTTTTTCAGCAACATAAATAGTGACTATACACATGGACCTCGCCAGATGGAATATATAGGAATCAAATCCACTACATTTGTGGAAAGAGATGATGAAAACCTCAATAACAGTAGTTAGAACAAGGCCAGGGTCCCTCTGTGGAACAGACCATCAACTGCTCATATGCAAGCTCAAGCTGAAGCTGAAGAAAATTAAAACAAGACCACGAGAGCCAAAGTATGACCTTGAGTATATCCGACCTGAATTTAGAGACCATCTCAAAAATAGATGTAATGCATTGAACACTAACGATCAAAGACCAAAAGAGTTGTGGAATGACATCAAGGACATCATACATGAAGAAAGCAAGAGGTCATTAAAAAGACATAAAAGTAAGAAAAGACCAAAATGGATGTCAGAAAAGACTCTAAAACTTGCTCTTGAACGTGGAGTAGCTAAAGCAAATGGAGGAAATGATGAAGTAAAAGAGCTGAACAGAAGATTTCAAAGGGTGGCTCAAGGATTCAAAGTATTCCCAAAAGGGAAGAACATGCTCAGCATCTCTCAAGCTGAAAGCAGTAAAGAAAAAAATCAAGCCTCAAGTTGCAATATTGAAGAATTCTATAGAGAAATTATTAAATGATGCAGACAGCACCAAAAGAAGACAAAAAGAATACATTGTACCAAAAAGAACTGGTCAATGTTCAACCATTTCAGGAGGTAGCATATGATCAGGAACCAGTGGTACTAAAGGAAGTGGTCCAAGCTGTACTGAAGGCATTGGCAAAAAACAAGGCTCCAGGAACTTGAGATGTTTCAACAAATGGATGCAGTGCTGAAAGCACTCACTCGTCTTTGCCAAGAAATTTGGAGGACAGCTACCTGGCCAACCAACTGGAAGAGATCCATATTTGTACCCTTCCCAAGAAAAGTGATCCAACAGAATTTGGAAATTATCGAACAGTATCATTAATATCACACGCAAGAAAAATTTTGCTGAAGATCATTCAAAAGTGGCTGCAGCAGTACATCGACAGGGAACTGCCAGAAATTCAAGATGAATTCAGAAGAGGATGTGGAACCAGAGATATCATTGCTGATGTCAGATGGATCCTGGCTGAAAGCAGAGAATACCAGAAAGACATTTACCTGCGTTTTATTGACTATGCAATGGCATTGGACTGTGTGGATCACAACAAATCATGGATAATATTGCAAAGATTGGGAATTCCAGAACACTTAATTGTGCTCATGAGGAACCCGTACATAGATCAAGAGGCAGTCATTCGAACAGAACAAGGGGATGCTGCGTGGTATAAAGTCAGGAAAGGTGTGCCTCAGGGTTCCATCTTTTCACCATACTTATTCAGTCTGTATGCTGAGCAAATACTCCGAGAAGCTGGAGTATATGAAGAAGAATGCAGCATCAAGATTGAAGGAAGACACATTAACAACCTGCGATATGCAGATGACACTACTTTGCTTGCTGAAAGTGAAGAGGACTTGAAGCACTTACTGATGAAGATCAAAGACCATAGCCTTCAGTATGGATTACATCTGAGTATAAAGAAAACAAAAATCCTCACAACTGGACCAATAAGCAACATCATGATCAATGGAGGAAAGACTGAAGTTGTCAAGGATTTCATTTTACTTGGATCCACAATCAACGCCCATGGAAGCCGCAGTCAAGAAATCAAATGACATATTGCATTGGGCAAATCTGCTGCAAAAGACCTCTTTAAAGTGTTGAAAAGCAAAGATGTCACCTTGAAGACTAAGGCACATTTGACCCAAGCCATAGTGTGTTCAATCACCTCATATGCATGTGAAAGCTGGACGATGAATAAGGAAGACCAAAGAAGAATTGATGCCTTTGAATTATGGTGTTGGTGAAGAGTATTGAATATATTATGGGCTGCTAGAAGAACAAATAAATCTGTCTTGGAAGAAGTACAGCCAGAATGCTCCTTAGAAGCAAAGATGGCGAGACTTAATCTCACATACTTTGGACATGTTATCAAGAGGGACCAGTCCCAGGAGAAGGACATTATGCTTAGTAAAGTAGAGGGTCAGCGAAAAAGAGGAAGACCCTCAACGAGATGGAATGATGAAGTGGCTGCAACAACGGGCTCAAGTATAACAACAATTGTGAGGATGGCGCAGGACTAGGCAGTTTTTCATTCTGTTGTACATAAGGTCATCATGAGTTGGAACCAACTCACCGGCACCTAACAACAACAACATAAATTAATCAATCAGTGGGAAAAGACGTGATGAGAAATACTGTTTCACACACAGGGACAAATGTTCTGGCCCTGCCACCCTCTTCTTCCCAAGTCCCCAGTGTTCTGCGTCCCCTCTGCATAGGACATCAGTGTGCTTCAGCACAATAAAAGGCTCTGTCAAGTGCACAGTTTGCAAGCCCCTTTGTCACCAGTCTGCTGGCCCCCAGCCAGTGGGCATCATGCCCCTGACTTCAGTGCAGGAGCCTGTCCAAGTGTGGACTGCAGAGTGAGCTTCTGGGATGGGGAGTGCTTGCCTCACACGGTCCTACTCAGAGCAGGAGCTAATGGAAGTCACCTCTTAATTAATAATCATCTGTTGTCGAAACACACTTATATACATTTCACTGATTTCTGGTTGACAAGTAACTCCAATCTCCACTTTCATACAGGACCTCAGCCCAGGAGTTTCCTGGGGAAATCAATCCGGGCTCAGGAGAGCCCTTTCTCTGAGTTTCAGCCATGCCTCCACCATAACCTGCTGTGAGACTTTGGGAAAGTCCCTCAACTTCTCTATGACTCACTTTCCTCCTCTGCAAAATGGTGATGACAAGCATATTTGCACAATCTACCTCCAGTGGGTTGTGAGATAGGAGAATAGATATATAAAAGGGATGTACAGGAATATGTCGTTGTTGGGTGCCATTAAGTTGGCTCCAAGTCATAACCGAACGAAATGCTGCCTGGTCATATGCCATGTCATATACCATCTTCATGATCAAATTCAGGAGTTTCCTCTACCGACTCAGGATGCCCACTGTAAGCTGCGTGTCCCCAAGGGCCCCCTCACCTCTGACTTGGCTGACTACATATTCGGAGGTTCCCACTACCCTGCAGAATGCCAGCCGTAAGCCTGAGCTTCCCGAGGCTGCCCCCTCACTTCTGACCCGCTGGCTACAAGTTAGGGAACTCCCATCACCACCACCCCCGTCCCCCCCAGGTTTGATAATTCACTAGAATGACTCCCAGAACCCAGGAAAGCACTAGACTTACGATCACTGTTTTATTGTAGCAAAAAAGATACAAACGAAGAGACGCACAAGGCGAGGTCTGGGAGGGTTCCCAGTGCAGAGTTTCCGTGTCTGAAAGGATGTGCTGCCTTTCCCTGTGCATCAATCTCTTTCATCAACCAGGAAACCCATGGAACATCAGTGTCCAAAGCTTTTATTAGGGGCCCATTATGTAGGTATGATTGATTGAATCATTGACCATCTAGCTGAACTCAACCTCCAGCCTTCCTCTCCTGAAGTTCGTTGGTCTTTCCACCCAAGACTCACTTTATCAGTATAAACCCTCAGGTGTGGTCTGAAGTCCTCATGGAAAACCAAGACTCCAATTACTGGTAAATTCCAAGGTTTTAGAGGTTTTCTTTCAAGAACCAAGGACAAAGACCCAATTCTTTGGGTAAAGTTAACTGTAAACCGCACATTTGCCTCCCCAGCTTTTTCCAACTCCCTCTCCTCCCTAATTCGCCAGGTCTCCTCACCATCTCACAAACATCCATGGATGTGCATTCCTTTTCCTTTCTCCCTCTTCTCCTGCCTGACCAGCCCACACCTGTCCTACCCACACCTGTCCCTTAAGGTCCGAATCACATATCACTTGCTCAGTGACATGACACTACTTTCTTATATCCACCCAGGACTTGGGGATGGAAGGGGCACTGGTGACCAGCCACTTGCACCCTGAGAGAAGAGGAGTAATTTGGAGTGAATATTCACCCTATTCAGCGGTGGCCAGGAAGGCAGGTCACAGAACACACTCATGGGTGCCCGGGGCCACCCTTGAGTGCCAGGGCCACCAGAAGAGAATCACTGTAAAACAGGTGGGTCACCCACTGAGCACCCAAACTCTGCTAGACAAGTGAATGAAGCCATCACCCAGCCCAGAGCCTGGTTTAATACATTTGTTGACTTGGTCCCAGGACCTTTTCATCACACACCCCGCTCCACACACACACAGATCTACACAAAGGACCATGTAGAAGGATTTATGTGTGCACTTGTATGCCATATTGGTCAATTCCTGAAATTTCCACTGAGTCTTAAACAAATAACCAAGATGTGCAAGGACCAGCAATATCTTCTTTGCAACCCTGTGACCTTAAACTTTGAAGTCACCTGAAGCGTCTAATGATTTGAATATCTGAGGTTTTCTTCAATAGATCATGGCCATTGGTAACGCACAAATACACCAATAAAAAAAAAAATGATTCCAGGCTACCAGGGTCCACTAGCATTTGACCTCAAGGCCAGTGTGCATCTGGTCACAACTACCTGCTCACCATTGTCTGAGTTCCTGGAGCAGCTGTGACAAAGTACCACAAACAGGGCGCTTAAAACAGACGTTTATTCTCTCACAGTTCTGGAGGCCAGAAGTCCAAAATCAAGGTGTTTGCAGGGCCATGCTCCCTCCAAGGGTCTAGGTGAGGGTCCTTCCTTGCCTCTTCCAGCTTCTAGTGGTCCCAGGCATTCCTTGGCTTGTGGCAGCATCACTCCAATTTCTGCCTCCATCTTCATATGGCCTTCTCCTCTGTGTGTATCAAATCTCCCTCTGCCTTTCTCTTATAAGGACACCTGTCGTTGGATTTAATGTCCACCCTAAATCCAGGGTGACCTCATCTCAAGATCCATAACCTAATTACAACTGCATAGACCCTTGCTTCCAAACAAGGTCGCATTTACAGGTACCATGGCTGGGGACTTGTCCATATATTTTGGAGGGACGCAATTCAACCTACTACTGTCATCACGTAGGATGTCTCACAGTGCCCCCACGGGGCACACCAGCAATCCACTGTGAGGAGACCCAGCCAACATCTAGCCTCTGTGTGCCAAGTGCCCATTAAGGATTATTCATGATAATCATGATAGCAGCCACCTTTTATCCCCCCTTTTTTATTGTACTTTAGGTGAAGGTTTACAGAACAAATAGTTTCTCATTAAACAGTCTGTACACATACTGTTTTATGACGTTGGTTAACAACCCCACGACATGTCAACACTCTCCTTTCTTGACCTTGGAGGACACTTTTTTTTTTTTGGTGAAAATATACATAGCCAAAGATACACCATATCAAAAATTTCTACATGTAAAATTCAGTGACATCGATTACATTCTTCCAGTTGTGCTGCTATTCTCACTTTAGATGAAGGTTTACAGAACAAAATAGTTTCCATTAAACAATTAGTACACATATTGCCCTATGACAATGGTTAACAACCCCACTACATGTCAATACTCTCCCTTCTCAACCCTGGGTTCCCTATTACCAGCTTTCCTGTCCCCTCCTGCCTTCTAGTCCTTGCCCCTGGACTGTTGTGCCCCATTAGTCTCTTTTTGTTTTATGGGGCTGTCTAATCTTTGACTGAAGGGTGAACCGCGGGAGTGACTTCATTACTGAGCTAAAAGGGTGGCCGGGGGCCATACTCTCGGGGTTTCTCCAGTCTCTGTCAGCCCAGTAAATCTGGTCTTTTTTTGTGCGTTGGAATTTTGTTCTACATCCTTCTCCAGCTCTGTCCAGAACTTTCTGAGCAACCATCTTTTGTAAAGCTTTTCCTCTGTCTCAGTAACTCTGTGCCAATGCAGAGATGACCCCATTGTAAGATGAGCAACTCAAGGACACACAGCTAATAAGGAAGGGGCAACCCAGGAGTCAGACTTCCATTTCTCTCACTCTATACCCCTCTGCTCCACTGCCCTTTTCATCGATGTCCAAGAAGCTCCAGTAGGCAGGGAGGGAGGGGAGGAGAGAGAGAAGACAAATATAATTGAAGCCACATGGTAGTCAGGCTACATAGAGTGACATTCACAATCAGTAGACAGGTAAAGCGGTGGAAATATTCTGCAGATGCAGATGGGCACAGAAATAAAACTAACAGAAACATAGGGCTCTTTATCCCCTAAAGAAATTATTTGGTGGGCCACCCCCAGGGAAATTCAGACAAAAAAAAAGTAAATAAATAAAAAATTAAGGAAGACATAGGCTGCTGAATATATCATTGCATCACCCTGGAAGCTGAGGAAATGCCATCTTTACATGCTTGATTTATTCACCAAAGAAAAACACACCGAAATCAGAAATGGCGCCTAGGAAACAATTCTCGCAAAACGGTGCTCTGAAAATGATAAAATGAAACATACAAACTCAGGCAAGCTGCGGGTGAAATCGAGCTCGCATAATGTAAATTAACAAGGTTAAAAATGTCTTCTTCTTAAGACAAGTGGAATAAGTAAAGTTCTTTTCAGGGAACAATTTTTTTCAATCAAAGGAAGATTTTTACTCTGGGATTTAAAAAAGGAGATTCAGGAACAAGTGAAGGAGACATTAAAAGCACGCTAAGATCTTCTAACATGGATGAAACTGGAGGGCTTTATGCTGAGTGAAATAAGTCAATCACAGAAGGACAAATACCATATGAGACCTCTACTGTAAAAACTCATGAAAAGGTTTACACACAGAAAGAACCAATCTTTGTTGGTTACCAGGGATGGGAGGGGTTGGGGGTGGGGGTACTAAATAGACAATAGATAACTGGTAACTTTGGTGAAGGGTAAGACAGTACACAATACTGGGGAAGCCAGCACAACTTGTACAAGGCAAGGTCATGGAAGCTCCATAGACACTTCCAAACTCTCTGAGGGACTGAATTGCTGGGCAGAGGGCTATGGGGACCATGGTCTCGGGGAACATCTAGCTCAATTGGCATAACTCAGTTAATGAAGACAATGTTCTACATTCTACCTTGGTGAGTAGCATCTGGGGTCTTAAAAGCCTGTGAGCAGCCATCTAAGATACTCCACTGGTCTCACCCCTTTGGGAGCAAGGGAGAATGAAGAAAACAAGATACAAGTGAAGGATTAGTCCAAAGGAGTAATGGACCACAACTACCAGGGCCTCCACCAGACTGAGTCCAGTACAACTAGATGGTGCCCGGCTACCACCACTGACTGCTCTGACCGGGATCACAACAGAGGGTCCCAGACAGAGCTGGAGAAAAATATAGAACAAAATTCTAACTCACTAAAAAAAAAACAGACTTACTGGCCTGACAGAGACTGGAAAAACCCTGAGAATATGGCCTCCAGACACACTTTTAGCTCAGTAATGAAGTCACTCCTGAGGTTCACACTTTAGCCAAAGATTAGACAGCCCCATAAAACAAAACGAGACTAATGGGGCACAACAGCCCAGGGGCAAGTACTAGAAGGCAGGAGGGGACAGGAAAGCTGGTAATAGGGAACCCAAGGTTGAGACGGGATAGTGTTGACATGTCATGGGGTTGTTAATCATTGTCATTAAACAATATGTGTACTAACTATTTAATGAGACACTATTTGTTCTGTAAACCTTCATCTAAAGTACAATTAAAAAAAAAAAAAAGCATGCTAAGACATTAACCAACCAGTAACGGTTGCATTCACTCCAACTCATGGCAACCCCACATGGGTCAGAGTAGAACTGTGCCCCATAGGATTTTTAATGGCTGAGTTTTTGGAGGTAGATTGTCAGGCCTTTCTTCCAAGGTACCTCTAGGTGGACTTGAACCTCTAGCCTTCGGGTGAGCAGCCGAGCACGTTAACCATTTGTACCACACGAGTACTATGCTAAGAAGTTAGAGATATTAATGATAAAAATCAAGGTATCAAGTGTCAAGACCCTAAAGGAGCCCCTCACCACGTTCTTGTTTTTATTTTAATAACTTTTTTATTGTGGTAAATACACAGGTAACAAAACATTTACCATTTATTTCTACAATCTTCACATGTGAAGTTCAATGTCATTAAATATATTCATCATGCTTTTCAACCATTGCCATTAACTGTCCCGAATTTTTCCATCACCCTTAACAGAAGCTCAACCACCCTGAACGCATCACCCTAAGCTTTGTGTCTTCCTTTCCGCACCCAGTCCGGCCCGCCCCTGGTTTTCCTCACATCCTTGAAGGACAAACTGACAGATGGTGGGTGTATCTCCTACTGGTTCTGCTTCTCTGGAGATCCCTAACCGATAGGAGAAGTTTAGATCTTTCAAGATCATCTGAACCCATAGCACAATTTATGAAGGATCTGTGACAGAAAGGGATCTGAAAAGCCCCTGCCCTCTTCACCCCCAAAGAGTAGACCCATATAACTGTTCAGCCATCAATACGCTGCAGAGCTAGGGGTGCAGGCCTCCCTCCTTCCTGACCGCAATTACCTGGGAGAAGAGCATCTGCAGTTCTCAGGTCCTCGGCAGAGAGTAACCCCCAAAACTGAGGCCCCGTGGAGGGTGCGAGGTGAAGGGGATGACAGTGAGAGGGCCCTCTCACAGAAGGAGTAGGCCCAGGAAAGGCAGGACAGTTGTTGTTGTTGTTAGGTGCCGTCATGTTGGTTCCGACTCATAGCACCCTACGCACCAAAGAACGAAACACTGCCGAGTCCTGCGCCGTCCTCACAATCATTATGCTGAGCCCATTGTTGCAGCCACTGTGTCAAACCATCTCTTTGAGGATCTTCCTCTTTTTTGCTGACCTTCTACTTTACCAAGCATGATGTCCTTCTCCAGGGACTGATCCCTCCTAACAACATGTCGTAAGTATGTAAGACGTAGTCTCGCCATCCTTGCTTCTAAGGAGCGTTCTGGTTGTACTTCTTCCAAGACAGATTTGTTTGTTCTTTTGGCAGTCCAAGGCATATTCAATATTTTTTGCCAACACTACAATTCAAAGGCATCAATTCTTCATTCTTCCTTATTCACTGTTTAGCTTTCGCATGCATATGAGGTGATTGAAAATGCCATGGCTTGGGTCAGGCACACTTTAGTCTTCAAGGTGACATCTTTGCTTTTCAACACTTTAAAGAGGTCTTTTGTAGCCAATTTGCCCAATGCAATGCGTCTTTTGATTTCTTGACTGCTGCTTCCATGGACATTGATTGGATCCAAGTAAAATGAAACCCTTGACAACTTCAAATCTTTTCTCCGTTTATCATGATGCTACTTATTGGTCCAGTTGTGAGGATTTTTGTTTTCTTTATGTTGAGGTGTAATCCATACTGAAGGCTGTAGTCTTTGATCTTCATCAGTAAGGGCTTCAAGTCCTCTTCACTTTCAGCAAGCAAGGTAGTGTCATCTGCATATCGCAGGTTGTTAAGGAGTCTTCCTCTCATCCTGATGCCCCGTTCTTCTTCATATAGTCCAGCTTCTCAGATTATTTGCTCAGCATACAGATTGAATAGATATGGTGAAAGGATGCAACCCTGACGCACACCTTTCCGGACTTTAAACCAAGCAGTATCCCCTTGTTCTGTCGGAACAACTGCCTCTTGAGCTGTGTACAGGTTCCTCATGAGCACAATTAAGTGTTCTGGAGCACTTAATTAGCCAGTGAAAACCTTATGAATAGCAGCAGCAAGACAGTAGCCACCTTCAAATTTCCAAAGACTTATCTTGTTGATGAGGAATTGTTTTGTTTCTGTGCAGATTCATGGGTGGAAGTTTTAGGGCAACATACTTAGGTTTAATATGATGAAAAGTATCCCTTAGTGGTACAAACGGTTAACATATTTGATTGCTAACTGAAAGGCGGGAGGTTCGAGTCCACCCAGAGACATCTTGAAAAATGCTTGGTGAGCTACTTTTTAAAAATCAGTCATTAAATACCCTATGGAGCACGTGTCTACACTGACATATGTGGGGTCTCCATGAGTCGGAGTTAACTCGATGGCAACTGGTTTGGGTTTATGATGAAAACTATAAGGAAGAGTACAAGGAACACAAGGACTCCCCCTGTGAGAGGCCCCCTCACCCTCATCCCCATCACTTTAAAGAGTCTTTTGCAGCAGATCTGCCCAATGCAATATGTTTGATTTCTTGATTGCTGCTTCCATGGGTGATTAAGGTTCATTTCACACTACACACTCCAAAAAAGTTATCACATGCAAGTACTTATCTATGAGGATCAGTGTGAATCAGGATTTTCTTGCTACTGTAAAACCAAAATAAAATTCAGAAATAAATTGGATGCTTGGTTGCTGTGTTAGTTTCCTAGGACTGTGATAAAAAAAGCACCATGAACTGGGTGGCTTATAAGAATAGAAATGTATCCTTTCACAGTTCTGTAGGCTGTGTGTCTAAGACCAAGGTATTGGCCGTGTTGATTCCTTCTGAGGGCTCTGAGGTAGAAAGTGTCCCATGCCTCTCTCCTAGCTTCCAGTGATGGTGAGCAATCCTTGGCGTACCTTGACTTGTAGATGTATCACTCCATCTTGCCTCCATTATCACGTAGCCATCCTTCCTCTGTCGCTGTGTCTCTTCTCCTCTTTTATAAGGAAACCATTCACACTGAGTTAGGACCCACCCTACTCTAGTATGACCTCATGTTAACTAATTATATCTGCAAAGACCTTATTTCCATACACGGTCACACACACAGGTACAGCAGTTAGGACTTCAGCATGACTTTGGAGGACACCATTCAATCCACAACAGATACTAAGGCTAATACAAGGTACAACCATCTTCCATAATCCCAGAGTTAAAACTTGTGTTTATTTAAACAGTCTTCTTTATATTTTGGTTGATTTTATTATAAATGTATGTTATAGGTTTAAATCTATAAAATAAATTATAAGACTAATTGAAAAAAAAAAAAAGCAGAATGGTAACATCAGCCGTATCTTTCACCAGCCTTTCCCGATTGTAAGCTCTAAAGGACTTGGCTTTGTTCGTCTTGCACCAGACACAGGCCCAGCTCAGAGCAGGTGCTTGGTTATATTTGTCAAAATGAAGTTGCCGTCTCCCCACCCTCTCAGGGACTGAAGAGGGGATTCCTATATGAGGGGTGTCTGGGATGGGGGTGGGGTAAGCTCTGTGGCCTCCAGCCTTCCATCTGGGAAATTCCAGGACTCCAGCTTGCTGGCTTCTGGTCTGGGCTGTAAACTTCAGGCTTCTCAGCCCACCTTCTCTCCTAATTTATAGAGTTTTCTTAACGCCACACTTTGTATTCTAAAGATTCTGACGTATTTAAGTAGAGAGGATGAATCACAACACTGAAGACATCAGAGTCCTATAAATAGCACCTAGCTGTTGACACAGTTAGAGTCCTATATCCACATGTCACCCTTTCGCCCCCACCCCCCACCATCTGCCCCTCCATAAGGCTAGTCCCTCGCTTGCCTGGCAGCCTCTGGCCCCTGAAATACTTGGATGGGGGACCTGGGATGTATGATGGGGGTAGCTGCCAAGGGGGAACCAGCCATGCCCCCTTAGACCCGTATCAGGGGCAAACCCACTGCAGCCACCAGACTGGGTCCTGTGAAGTAGACAGTGTGGTCCCCCTTTATGGGATGTGCTTGCAGAGAAAGGAGGGGGATTCCTGAGTCTTTTCTTGTTTGTCTTTTTAATACAGGTATAAACACACAGTGAAGTGCATGGATCTTAAGAGTACAGTTCAGTGAGTCTTGACAGATGTACACACCCATATAACCTTGATCAAGATCTAGAACATTCCATCATTCCAGAAAGGACAAATGTCATAGGATCCCATTTACATGAAATATCTAGAACAGGCAAGTGTATAGAGACCAAAATTTATAAGTGGTTACCAGGGGTAACCAGTGGTTACCAAAATTTATTAGTGGTGGGAGGGGGAGGGAGGAAGGGCAAGTTATTGCTCATTTTTGTTGTTGTTAGCTGCTGTCGAGTTGGCCCCCAACTCACGGGGGACTGGGTTCCTGTTAAAGGTGATAGAAAAATTTGGAAATAGATAGTGGTGATGGCTGTACAACATGATGAACATAGTTAATGTGACTGAATTGTACACGCAAAAATGGTTGAAGTGACATATGTTTTGTTGAATATATTTTACCATGATAAAAAAAGAAGACATAAATCTTGTTCATTCACTTATCCATTCATGCAGTAAATGGTGCTCACACTTGTGGGTACTGGGCCCTGTGCTGGACGCCTGAGGATGCCCTGAGGAAGACAGAGCCTGACCCAGAGCCAGAGATAAGGGACCACAGCAGCCCGGAGGAGGGACTGAGGACCTTGCTGGTGGGAGGGTGGGGCAGCAAGAGGATGTGGCACAAGAACAGGGCACCGGAGGTGAGCGTGCAAGACTCCGATTAGGAATTCTCCAGGCATTGGTGAGAAGTGGATAGCCTCAAGAGAGCAACAGAACAGTTGGCTCAGCAGGGTGGAGGATGCTGGTGGGAGGACCAGAGAGAAGGGATGGAGAGTGAAGGATGACACTGGGTTCTGCCCATGGGCATCGGGCTGATAATGGAGCCACGTGAGGACCACAGTGTTAGGCGCTCCCGGGGCGTCTGTGGGGAGGGTCTGTCAGTGGTGGCCTGGGCTCAGGAGCCTGGCCCAGAGGAGGAGCCCCACAGCGTCTTTGGCATGAATGAAGAGGTTTGAGTGCAGGGACAGACCCATCAGCATTCAACCAGGTGGCAGTTACAGCAGAGAAGTCCTCATGGAGGAGGGGGAAGTAAGAGGAGGGCTGGGACAGGCACCCAGGCTGGCCAGCAGAGAACGGAGGCCAGGGAGGAGCTCCCTGGGGGTGTCAGTTCTTGTTGGGGCTCAGCCAAAGGCGGGCATGGCCACCTCACTTCCCTCTTCTCAGCCTCAGTTTCTCCAGCCTGTAGACAAGGGGAGGCTCTGGTGACAGGCTCTCCAAAGGCACCACCACATCTGACACTGCACACCCGGGGAGCTTCCAAATCTTTATGACTTGATTTTTCACTTTTTTTTCTTAATGAATTCAAGTGACTGTGAAGCAAGGTACAGCAACACTGAAGTCCAAAGAAACTCAGAAGATCCTGAGTCCTTCACTGATGAAAATAAATAAACCCCAGTGGCCTGAGATGACACATTGTGGGGGCCACAGTCTTAGAGGGTTCTGGAAGTCAAGAAATAACTATGGCATCTCTCTCTCTCTCTGCCTTACGCGCGCACACACACACACACACACACAAACTTGTGTTCTAACACACTCTCAATTATGTTCTAACATGACTCTGCCACTAACTAGCTGAATGATATTGGGGGATTTATCTAATATCTCTGAGCTTCGGTTTTCTCACCTGTAGCATGGCGCCAAGAGCAAGTAATAAGATTACAGGGTTGTCAGATTAAATGAGTTAACCCAAGAAAGCACTCAGAGCATGGATTGGCACAGAGTGGTGTTGGTGGAGGTGGTGGTGGTTGTGGTGGTGATGGGTGCCATCGAGTCAATTCTAACTCATAGCGACCCCATGTGACAGAGTAGAAATGCCTAATAGAGTTTTCTTGGCTGTAATCTTTACAGTAACAGATCATCAGGGCTTTCTCCCTTGGAGCCGCTGGGTGGGTTTGAACTGCCAACCTTTCAGTTGGTGGCCAAGCACTTAACCATTTGCACCACCAGGGCTCCATTAGGACAGAGTAAGAGCTAAATAAATACTAGCTATCATCAGTATTATGATCTGCATTCTATCTTCAAATATCTTTGCCTGCATTGTATACGTATTCATTTCCACCCCTACCCCTGTGCCGTTCCTCTCCACTCCTCTCTATCCAATTGAGAAATTTATCCAGAGAGTGTCTGCTTCCTGCTGGTATTTTCTAGTCAACGGCAGGACTGATTGCAAAGGCTTAATCCTAGTATTGGAAAGCTTAAAATGCCCCTGTTTACCGAAACTCAAAGATAGGTCTTACAGCATAGTGTTTTGGGGCTCAGGTCAAGTCTTCCAAATTTCCTCCGGGAGGGAGATCAGGTTGCAGAGTACGGTTGGGGTGATCCCAATGGACCTCCATTTTCTCAGCTCTGGATTGGGAGCAATGATCTGTGTCTGGCTTACCCAGGACGGGAGGGTGGATCAAATACTCTTTGCCTCTCCTCCCAACTCTGAGGTTACCAGGCGCTAGGTGTCGTGTATTAATGACTTTCCAGTTGCCTTACTTGACTTTTATGACTGAGCTCCATGCTAGTCAGGAAGCTGTGCGCCTCCACAAGCTCCACCTGTTGTGGACTGAATTGTATCTCCCAAGAATGTATATTTCCTGGCCCCTGTACCTGTTTGGAAATAGGGTTTTCTTTTGTTATATTAATGAGGTCATGCCAGAGCGGGGTGGGTCCTAACCCTAATCACTTCTGAGTTATAAAAAGAGCAGAACAGATGCAGACACACACAGGAGGAAGATGCCACATGGCAGATGCATCTACAAACCCAGGAACGCCAAGGATTGCTGCCTACAGAAGCTGAAATAGACAAAGCAGGATGTTCCCCTAGAGCCACACCATAAATTTGGACTTCCAGTCTCCTGAACTGTGAGAAAATAAATGTCTTCTTTAAAGCCACCCACTTGTGGCACTAAGTAATTAGCTACTAGGTGACTAAGACACCACCATATGGGGCCCCCCAGATGTCCCTGACAGGAGCCCCTTTGATTTCCCATAAGGATAGTGACTGTGCTGGACTTGAGGCCCAAGGCCAGGGATTCCAGTAAGTTCCTATTGGGGGATAGGGACCAAAGGCTAGGCTCCCCTCGGGTGATGTGGTGGCTCCCCACTTCCCATTCACCAGGTAAGGCCTCAAGATGGATAGGGAGTCACAGTGACTGGGGGGGACTGTCCAGGTTACCCAGTGAAACCAATGGACAATGCTTTACTCTTCACAGAACAACTTCACACCCAGCTGGCAGGCAGCCTGGGCAGGAATGATCTCCTCTTTCAGATGAGGAATTGTGTCTGTCAGGTTTCAAATGGCATCTATTTATACATTTGACATTACTGGCCACGTCACCTCATCCCTCCACTAACCTGTGCCACCCCTGGGTGGGAGGGAAGGGCCTTGCCAAATGGAACTGACTGGGTCCTGTGACTATAGACAACGCTCAGAGACAGTCATGAATAACATTCGTTTCAAGGGAAGCCTGGTCTTGGCCACAAATAAACTGTTGCTTCTCGGTTTTGCTCATGGGCTGCTTTCTCCCGGGCCAACGTTTTGTTTTTTCTTGGAAAGTTGGGGAGGTGGGTGGTGACATTTTCAGCTGCTATTTTCATGCATCCTTCTTAGTCACTGTGGGCAGCTTAGAAGCCAGCAAGGAGCCTTCCCACTGCCGGTGCTGGTTATTCCCGACTCGATGGTGCTAACTCTCCTACTGCAGAAGAGAGTGACGAGGCCTTGTCCCTCCTCTGGGACCCACGAGGGCAGGGGGCATAACAAGTCCCCCCAGTTTAAAGAAAGACAAGCCAAAGCTCAGGGAGAGCCAAGCCCATAGGGACCCCTGACCTCTACCAAGTCCATTAGCTGATCCCTTAACCATCTAGAACATTCCCTAGAAATGGAAATAACAAAGACAGGCCTCTGAACGTGCAGGATAGATGTTCAGGACCCAGCACACTCAGGTTCATGCAAATAACTCATGAGAGAACCCCACAGGCTCCTCCTCTAAATCATTTATTTTTTGGGGGTGGTTTGGAATTTAATAGCCTTGAGCTTCTCACTATGGTGGGTTAAAAGCAACAGATACCTAATGTGCAGTCACTGCATGGCTGCTATCAAAGGGATTAAAGTATCACACATGGTTATATTAGATAGATCTTAAGGTAACTTCCAGCCCGATATTTCAAATTTCCATAATCCTCAGCATATGATAAAGAACTTTACAGAAAGGACGTGGCTTTATAATTCATTTATCAAGACTAAACATCTGCACAAACATTATTTTGATTTTAGGAGCTTATAGACCTCTTTATTTCTCCTTGTTTTTCTCTTCCTTCTTTCTTTTTCTTTCATTTTCTGACATTTTAAAGAGGCAGCTTTGTAGCATGAAGGGAACCCTGGACTCAGGGGTGACTTTGGACGTTACTTAACCACTCTGGGTTTTTCTTCTTGTCTATGAAATAGAGATTCATTCGTTCACCAACATTTATTGAGCAGCTATGATGTGCCAGGAGCCCCTGGGTGCTAACTGAAAGGTGGGAGAGTAGAGTCCACCCAGAGGCACCTTGGAAGAAAGGGTTGGCTATCTACTTCTGCCCCACGTGTCTGTCAGTTTGTTGTACCGCACCCACTCCAAAGAAAGGTGATCCAACCAAATGCAGAAATTATCAGACAATATCATTCATATCACACACAAGTGAAATGTTGCTGAAGATCATTCAAAAGCAGCTGCAGCAGTATATCAACAGGGAACTGCCAGAAATTCAAGGCGAATTTAGAAGAGGATGCAGAACCAGAGATATCACTGCTGATGTCAGATGGATTCTGGCTGAAAGCAGAGAATACCAGAAAGATGTCTACCTGTGTTTTATTGACTATGCAAAGGCATTTGACTGTGTGGATCATAACAAATTATGGATAACATCGCGAAGAATGGAAATTCCAGAACACTTGATTGTGCTCATGAGGAACCTGTACACAGATCAAGAGGCAGTTGTTCGAACAGAACAAGGGGATACTGGGTGGTTTAAAGTCTGGAAAGCTGTGCCTCAGGGTTGTATCCTCTCACCATACTTATTCAGTCTGTATGCTGAGCAAATAATCTGAGAAGCTGGACTATGAAAAAGAATGCAGCATCAGGATTGGAGGAAGACTCATTTAACAACCTGTGATATGCAGATGACATAACCTTGCTTGCTGAAAGTGAAGAGGACTTGAAGCACTTACTGATGAAGATCAAAGACCACAGCCTTCAGTATGGATTACACCTCGACATAAAGAAAACAAAAATCCTCACAACTGGACCGATAAGCAACATCATGATAAACAAAGAAAAGACTGAAGTTGTCAAGGATTTCACTTTACTTGGATCCACAATCAATGTCCATGGAAGCAGCAGTCAAGAAATCAAAGGACACATTGCACTGGGCAAATCTGCTGCAAAAGACCTCTTTAAAGTGTTGAAAAGCAAAGGTGTCACCTTGAAGACTAAGGTGTGCCTGACCCAAGCCATGGTGTTTTCAATCACCTCATATGCATGTGAAAGCTGGACAATGAATAAGGAAGACTGAAGAATTAACGCCTTTGAATTATGGTGTTGGAGAAGAAAATTGAATACACGATGGACTGCCAAAAGAACAAACAAATCTGTCTTGGAAGAAGTACAACAAGAATGTTTCTTAGAAGCAACGATGGGGAGACTACGTCTCACTTACTTTGGACACGTTATCAGGAGGACCAGTCCCTGGAGAAGGACATCATGCTTCATAAAGTAGAGGGTCAGCAAAAAAGAGGATGACCCTCAATGAGATGGACTGACACAGTGACTGCAACAAAGGGGTCAAACATAACAAAGATTGTGAGGATGGCACAGGACAGGGCAGTGTTTCAGTCTGTTGTACATAACGTTGCTATGAGTCGGAACTGACTCCACAGCACCTAACAACAAAAACATCTACTTCTGAAGAATCAGCCATTGAAAACCCTGTGGAGCACAGTTTTCCTCGGATACACATAGGGTCACCATGAGTTGGAGTTGACTCCGTGGCAACTGTTTTGTGTGTGTGTGTGTGTGTGTGTGTGTGTGTGAGCCAGGAACCATTCTAGACCCAGTAGACATGGTTGTGAACAGGATAGACTAGTCTCTGCCTCTTCCCACTTATGTTCTAGAGATGGGAGGCAGACTGGGGGAGGAGGAGATGGACAGCCTACAACTAAGCCTGTGAGTGAGTGTTTTGAAGGGAACAAAGCAGCTCAGTGGGATAGAGACCACTCAGTGGGGAGGTGGGGCGACTTTAGACCATGGTCAGGAGGAAAGAAGCCCTGGTGGTGCAGTGGTTAAGTGCTCAGTGCTAACAGAAAGGTTGGCAGTTCCAACCTACCAGCTGATCTGCAGAAGAAAGATGTGGCAGTCTGCTTCTGTAAAGATTACGGCCTAGGAAACTCTACAGGGCAGTTCCGTTCTGTCCTAGAGGGACGCTATGAGTCAGAATCAACTCAACGGTGGCGGTTTGACTTGGTCAGGGAGGAAAGACCGCTTGCAGTGAGGCTTCCAAAGAAAGGAAGTGGACCCACAAAGCAGAAGTCCAAAGGTAGCGAGCTTCTGCTTCGACGGTCTGGCAGCTCAGCGGTAGCATGGAGAACCCAGGTTCTTCTCATTCTTTGCTCTGCCACCCACAGTGAGCCATTCATTCATCCATTCATTCATTAGACTAATATATAATATTACTAATATATCAAGCACCTGCTGGGGATACAGCCAAGAACACAGTGGACAAATGTCCACAGTCATAGAAATTCCATTCCTGCTCAAAGAGCTAAGGAGCTCTGGTGGTGCAACAGTTAAGAGCTCGGCTACTAACCAAAAGCTTGGCAGTTTGAACCTACCCAGCAGCTCCTTGGGAGAAAGACCTGGTGGTCTGCTCCGGTAAAGATTACGGGGAAAAAAAAAAAAACCCTCTGCGGCAGTTCTACTCTGTCATATGGGGTCACTATGTATCAAAATCGAGTCGAAGATACCTAACAACAACAAACAAAAAAAAAAAAACCAAACACATTGCCATCAAGTCAATTTCAACTCATAGTGACTCTATAGGACAGAGAACTGCCCCATAGGGTTTCCAAGGCTGGAATCTTTATGGAAGCAGACTGCCACATCTTTCTCTTGTGGAGCAGCTGCTGAGTTCGAACCTAGCAGCTGAGCGCTTAATCACTGCACCACCAGGGCTCGAGCTATTTAATACAAGCAAACAGTATACGTGTCAGGCGGTAACTGTGCTTTGAGGACACATAAGATAGTGAGGACATGGAACATGAAGAGGAAGGTGCGCTTCATTTACAGCGGGTCAGGGTGATACGGGGACATTTGAGCAGAGATGTGAAGGAGGGAGGGAGCCACGGGGGTCTGCAGGGAGAGTGCTCATGGGAGGTCGGAGAATCCAGGAGGCCGTGTGACTAGAGCAGAGGAAGCCACGAGAAGGAGGGGGGACACGAGCTGGAGAGGAGGTGGGGCCAGCCCTGTAAAGGACCATGGGCCACTCCGATGACTGTGTGCTTGGCTTAGATTCCAGGGTGGTGTCCCGTGGGCCCCGGACACAACAGTCCTAGCATCTCATGGAGACAACAAATTCCTGAGGAAGAAAGGGACTGCTATGAGTTGTGTTCCCTGAAAGTATAAGCTGAATTCTTGGCCCCTGTACCTGTGGATGTGATCCTGTGTGGAAACAGGGGTCTCTTTCGTTATGTTAATGAGGTCATGCCAGGGTAGGGTGGGTCCTAACCCTAACGCCCTCTGAGTTATAAAAAGACCAGAATAGACACAGAGGCACAGGGGAAGACAGACGCCATCACTAAGGAACTAAGGAACACCTGGGACTGCCGACGAGGAAGGAATCTACACAGCCCAGACCCTGATTTGGACTTCTGGCCTCTTGAACTGTGAGAAAATACCTCTGTCCTTTAAAGCCACCCACTTGTAGCATTTATGCTCCAGTAGCACTAGGTGACTGAGACAGAGCTCATCTCTTTTCTTTTCTACAGGGGCAAGGGAACCTTTCTTAGCCCCTCTCCCAACCCCAGCAAACTTCTCCTGCCTCATTGGCCAGAGTGGGCTCGTTTGGCCTTTTGGGAACCAATCGCTGGAAGGCAAATGGGATTTCCATAACTGGTTAGGTCTTCTGGGATGAAGTCGATGCCCAGTCAGCCCTTAAGTCCACTTGAGTGAGGCTGGAGGGTAGATGAGGGCTGGATGGTGAAACGTTCTGAGGCTCAGGCAAGGTGTCCAGATGTGACTCTAGCTGCAGTGTGAAGCCGTAGGAGGGTTTGGTGGATTTTTCTCTATTATACGTTTGTTTTCTATTTCAGTCTTTTCTGCTCTTATCCATTATTCCTTCTGCTTGCTTTGGGTTTATTTTGCTTTTCTTTTTCTAACTTCCTGAGATGGATACTTAGCTCATTGATTTTCAACCTTTCATCTCTTCTAAAATATGCGTTTAAGGTTGTAAATGTCCCCCCAGCCACCACTATGGTCTCATCCCACAAATGATGATACATGCATTTTCATTATACTTCAGTTTAAAAATGTTTCCTCATACTCACTGGGAGTTCTCTTTTGACCCAGGGAGTCTTTTGCTTTCCTTTTTTGTTTTTTTAGACATGTATTGCTTTATTTCCAAACGCAGGGTGGGTGGAATTTTGTACTTAACTTTTTTTGTAATTGAGTTCTAGCTTACTTCCACTCTGGCCAGAGAATATACTATATATGAGTTCAGTCTTTGGAAATTTGTTGAAACTTGCTTTATGATCGAGCATATGGCCAATTTCCCTCCTTGTCCCACGTTCACTTGAAAAGAATGTGAAACCTACAGTTAATTGGATGTGGGGTGTGATGCTCTCCTCGTCAACTGGGTCCAAACCCAAACCAAATTCACTGTCATCAAGTCAGTTCCGACTCATCGCGACCCTGTATGAGACCCAGAACTGCCCCATGGGGTTTCCAACGTTGTAAATCTTTATGGAAGCCGACTGCCACATCTTTTTCCCACAGAGTGGCTGGTGGGTTCGAACTGCTGACCTTTTGGTTAGCAGCCGAGGGCTTCACCTCTGCGCCATCAGGGCTCCTTGTCAATTGGGTCAAGTTTGTTAACTGAGTTGTTCAAATCTGCTTGATCTCTACTCGCTTTTTGTTTGCTTTTCAAATTTTACAAGCTGCTAAGACAGGCTGATTAAAGTCACCTGCTAAGACTATGGACCTGTCTGCTTTTCCTTGTAGCTGTGTTGATCCTGGCTGCACACACTTTGAAGCTCTCCTATTACAAAAGAATGTAGAACTGTTCTATCCTCCTCATCCAGGCTGAGTCGGGGCCCTCCATGGGCACCACGGCAGATGGTGATGCGTCCTGCATAGCAGCCCTGCTCACACTGTGCACAACTGTGGGGGGACCAGGCATTGTGTCTGCCTTCCCCACGGCTAGATCCTGCAGCTCCCCAAGGGCAGAGGGACTGCTTAATGGGAGAAGTGGCATATGAAGTGGGCCAGTGGTCAGCCTGGATGAAGGGAGAGGCAGGTGGACCCAGCGTTCTTCTCTCTGCAGAGAGTCTATGAACCGAGATGTCTTTGACCAGCAGAGTGGGGAAGATGGGCAGGGGGTATACATCACTATCTGACAGTCTGATAGGACCCTCGTACCCTCACCTCCACCCTCCGTCATAAATCTTCCTGTAAGGAGACACGTTTGGATGGAGCGTGCCCTGCTGAGAGCAAGGTAGAGGCAGAAAGAAGGCAGGGCTGAGGCTCTGCCTGGCCCAGCACTGCCTGCAGGAGCATCTGATCGAGCAGGGCAGGTTGACTTGGGGGTGGGGTGCTGGGGAAGTTTCCAAGGACATCAGGCTGCAGTGGGCACTGTGTGGGGTCCTGTCCAGGTGGAGCCCCTGTCCTAACCCCAGGCCTCACTGCTACACCAGGCCTGGGCCCCTTTGTACCCTAGACTTCCAGGAGCAACCTCAATCAGACTGAGGAGTGAGCAGGCAAAGGAGACAGAGACTCCAGGGGCCCAGGGGCCCTGTGACCACCCCACCCCCTCATGCCCCTCTCCTGGAACCTTCTCAATTCCTAGGTCCCCAGGCACCTCTCTATCCCTGGCTGCTCCTCTGGCTCTACCTCCTCTCTCCAGTTCCTCAGGCCAGGGGTCTGGACCTCCCCCCGCACACTCTGTCTCTCTCCTCTCCCTCCCCCATGTAATCTACCATAGAGGACTGTCCACTGTGCTTCTGTGGCTCTACCCAAAATTTAAGGGGGCACGAACTCTCAGGGGCCCACCTGGCATGCGTAACCCTGAGAGAGCACCTCCTTAAATTTTATACCCTGGATGCCTCACCTGCCTTACCTTATAGTCCCAGCCATGCCACCACCACACACTTGTCCAGGCCTCCCTAGGGTCCCACCCGAGACCGCTGAGGGCTCTCCCACAGCCATCTTGAGCCCCCAGCCCAGTCTCTACCCCGCAGCCAAGCCATCTTTCCAAGATGCTAGCATGATTGTGTTCCCACCTCCCTAAGACCTGCCAGCAGGTCTCCTCAGTTCAGGAAGAGAGAGGCCCATGTCCTTACCTGCGTGGTTTACCCCTACCTGCCTCTCTAGCCTCACCACACCGGCCTCTCCCACTTCCCGGGTGTACCAGGCTCCCTGCCCACCTGCCTCACAATGCTTCTCCTCTCCCACCCTCCAACCCCTTCACCTGGTCAAACTCCTCTTCACCCACCTGATCCCAGTTCAGTTTTGTTTTCTCAGAAAAACCTGCCCTGACCCCCAGTCTAGGCCAGGTCCCCTGTTTAATGCTCTCCTAGTCTATACCCCCAGGAGCCCTGGTGGTGCAGTGATTAAGAGCTTGGCGCTAACCAAAAGGTCGGCAGTTCAAATCCACCAGGTGCTCCTTGGAAATTCTACGGGGCCGTTCTGCTCTGTCCTCAGGGTCTCTGTGAGTCGGAATCGACTCAATGGCCACGGGTTCGGTTTTTGTTTTTTTCAGTCTGTACCCTTCCTTCAGAGCACGTTCTCCCTCGGAGTTTTATGTCATTTTGCATTGTTATTTCATTACTGTCTCTTCCCTGGAGCCCTGGTGGCGCAGTGGTTAAGAGCTATGGCTGCTAACCAGAGGGTTGGCTGTTGGGATCCACCAGCCGCTCCTTGGAAACCCTATGGAGCCGCTGTCCTCTGTCCTGTGGGGTCGCTGTGAGTCGGAATCCACTCGATGGCAGCAGATTTTTTACAGGTCTCTCTTCTCTGCTAAAATGTAAGTTTCCTATGGATGCGGATTGTGCCTGGAACCCAGGGGAACGCCTGGCACGATAGCAGTTACTAGATATTTACTGAATAAACACCTGAATAAGTGAGTGAGCCTGATGGTGTAGAGACAGGAGAAGGGACAGAAAGGGAGGGGAGAAGATGGGAAGGAAGGGAGGGAGGGAGGAAGTGTGGGGAAGGGGGAGGGGGGAAGTAGGGACGAATGGAGGGGGAAGGGGAGAAGGGAGGGGGGAAGGAGGGAGGGAGGGGGAAAGAAAGGAGGGAAAGAAGGGGAAGAAAGGAAGAGGATACAGAAAAGGACAGAAGAAGGGAAAGAATGTGGGGACAAAAGAGGAGCACAAAAAAACAAGAGCAAATGGAGAGGGAGCAATAGCCAGAAAGAGGACCAAGAGGAGAGAGAGCCATCCTTCCAGAAGGTTCTGAGCACCCACGCCCAGGCTCCCCCCGGCTGGCTCGGACAGCCCAAGTGCAAGCCCCACGCCTGGTGGCCGGTGGCCTCCTTCCCTCTCCAGCACCCTCAGCCTGCTGCCACCCCTCCGTCCATGCCCGGGGAAGGGCCTTTGGCAGGATTTGCAGAGACAGGTGGTGGCAGCAGCTGCAGAAGATTCTTCTTGGCTGCACCTCTCAGCTTCGGGCTTGTCAGCGTCCTTCAAGCGGCAGGAGAGGGGGAAGAGAAGATAACCCGCACCTCTGTGGGGGCTTGGTGGGGTCTGAGGGGGGAAGGCTGGCCCCACCTTGCAGGCTTCATAGATTTCAGGACAGTTCCGATTCACACCTCTCCAGGCCTCTGGGAAGGAAGCCTCTGTCCCAGGTGGTTGTTGCTGCTGTCTGGTCAATTCCAACTCATGACAACCCTGTGAGCGCACAGTAGAACTGCTCCATAGGGTTTTCAAGGCTTCTGTTACAGGGGTTAAGTCCAATCTCCAATCAGACAGTTCTCCTAGACCCTTCCCCAATCCCAGGGGATCAGCATTCTCAATAAACCATGGGGTTGTGCTCCAAACACACCCATCCCCTTTGCCATCCAGTCGATTCTGACTCACAGCAACCCTGTAGGACAGAGTGGAACTGCCCCCTGGGGCTTCCAAGTCCATAATCTTTATGGAAGCAGATTGCCACGTCTTTCTCCCACAGAGTGGCTGGTGGGTTCAAACTGTCGACTTTTTGGTTAGCAGCCGAGCACTTAACCACAGCAAAACCACGGTTCCTTGGCAAAAATTAGGCAGCTCAATAATATCACAGGTTGGATGGGGATATGAGGATGACTTCGAAGCCAGAAGCTCTGTTGGGGGCAGGGGACAGGCTGGACAGCCCTGGGGAAGGCTGGTCCATAGCCATCCCCAAGACCAATTGGAGGTCAAACCATTGTGATCCATTTTCATTGGCTGAGTCGCAGAAGTAGATTGCCAGGCCTTTCTTCCTAGTCCGTCTTAGTCTGGAAGCTCCGCTGACAGCTATCCAGCATCACAGCAACACACAAGCCTCCACTGACAGACGGGTGGTGGGTGGGCAAGAGGTGCACTGGCCAGGAATCAAACCCGGGTCTCCCTCATAGAAGGTGAGAGTTCTACCACTGAGCCGCCACCGCCCCCTCCTGAGGGCGATCATTCTGAGGAAATTCTCTCCCAGCTGTGAGGCTTTTAGAGAACAAGTCCTTTCTCCTGATCCCGGTCCCTTTCTGTCAGAACCTCCCTTGGACAAGCAGCTCAGAAAGGCCCCCCAGCGTGCTCTCCCGACCCTGCTCTCTCTCCCTCACCGCCATCTTTGAAAGTCCACCAGTTCCCATCAAAGCTGCTGCTATTCACTTGGCGCCCGATCACCTTAAGGAGCCCGACGCTGGGGTTTAATCTGTTTTCCCTCACATGAGTGGGTATTAACAATCGCTGAAATGCAATTTCCTGCTGTGGAGAGAGTGTCATGAAGCTGCCTGAAGAAAGAGGTCTGCTGGTGTGCCACCGTGACAGAGACAGGGTGGAGGGAAAGAGGTGAGGGGCGTCCCTGGCTCCAGGGAAGCCTCCTGGCCCCACAGGCCCCTCCGCCCCACCCTCCTTAGCACCTGGGAGCTCCTCTCCACCCCATGGCCTTCCTCAGTCAACCCAAGGCCACAAACTTTGATCTGGCATTTCTCAGGCCCTCAGCTGAGCCCGTTAGCCAGACATGGGAACCCCCACCTGACCTCCAGGGGCTGCCCTGTACTGAGGGAGCAGAGAATGTAGGGAGACCACAAAGCAGGTCCACGTGGCCCAATGGGCAGGGGTGTAGACAGGGGAGAGGGCGCTGGTTAGGGGCTCGGGCCCAGCTCCACCCTGGACCCGCTGGTCACTTGGGGTAAGTTATGCAGGCCATCCAGCCTCAGTTTCCTCAAGTGAGCCACAGGCACAGTCACACAAACGCAGGGGGCGGGGGCTGGTGTTGGGCGCTGACAAGTTGATCCCGACTCCTAGGGACCCCATGTGACAGAGTAAAACTGCTCCATCCTAGGCTGTAATCTTTGCAGGGGCAGATCACCAGGTCTTTCTCCCGCAGAGCTGCTCGGTGGGTTCAAACCACCAACCTTTCAGCTAGCAACCGAGTGCTTAACCACTGTGCCACCAGGGCTTTCTGCTTTCAGGGTTCTATGCAAGAGAAGCGAGAGCGTATGTCCACAAGAAGACATAACACAAGTGTCTTCAGAGCAGCTTTATTCACAGTCGCTAAAAGAAAACAAAGGTAACAGCCTAGGTGACTGTGGGCAGGACAACGGGTAATGGTGGGATACCCATCCAACGGGACAATCTCCTGCTACAGGCAACAACTGGACGAATCTCATAGACACGCTGAGTGAAAGAAGCCAGACCCCAAAGAGTGAGACTGTGTGATTCCGTGTACATAACGCACAAAACGGGTCAAATCAGTCAATGATCATAGCAGTCACAATAGTGGGTACCTCTGGAGCCCCTGGGTGGGGCATATGGTTAACACACTCCACTGCCGACTAAAAGGTCGGTTGTTCAAGTCTACCCAGAGGTCCCTCAGAAGAAAGGCCTGGCCCAACAGACACATGAGGAAATGCTCACGATCACTAGCCATTAGAGAAATGCAAATTAAAACCACAATGAGATACCATCTCACCCCGGCATTACTGGCACGAATCAAAAACACTGGAAATAACAAATGTTGGAGGGGCTGTGGGGAGACGGGAACTCTTATACACTGCTGGTGGGAATGCAAAATGATACAGCCATTTTGGAAAATGATATGGCGTTTCCTCAGAAAGCTAGAAATAGACGTACCATTCGATCCAGCAATCCCACTCCTAGGAATATATCCTAGAGAAATAAGAGTCATCACTCGAATAGACATATGCACACCTATGTTCATGGCAGCATTATTCACAATAGCAAAACAATGGAAACAACCTCGATGTCCATCAACAGACGAATGGATACACAAACTATGGTACATACATACAATGGAGTACTATGCAACGAGAAAGAACAATGAATCGGTGAACCATCTCATAACATGGATGAAACTGGAGGACATCATGCTGAGTGAAATAAGTCAATCACAAAAGGACAAATATTGTATGAGACCTCTATTGTAAAAACCCATGAAAAAATTCACATGCAAAATGTAACAATCCTTGTTGGTTACCAGGGATGGGAGGGGGGGGGGGGAAATACTAAATAGGTAATAGGTAAGTAGTAACTTGGGTGAGAGATGAGATAGTACATAGTACAGGGGAAACTAACACAACCTGCACAAGGAAAGGTCATGGAGGCCCTATAGACACATCCAAACCCCCCGAGGGACTAAGTTGTTGGACGGAGGGCTCTGGGGACCATGATCTCGGGGAACATCTAGCTCAATTGGCATGACACTACTTATAAAGATAATGCTCTACATTCTACCTTGGTGAGTAGTGTCTGGGGTCTTAAAAGCCTATGAGCAGCCATCTAAGATACTCCACTGATCTCATCCCTTCGGGAACAAGGGAGAACGAAGAGAACAAGATACAAGGAAAAGATTAGTCCGAAGGACTAATGGTCCACAGCTACCAAGGCCTCCACGGGACTGAGCCCAGTACAGCTGGATGGTGCCCGGCTACCACCAATGACTCCTCTGACCAGGATCACAACAGAGGGTTCTGGGCAGAGCTGGAGTAGGATGTAGAGCATAATTTTAACTCCCAAAAAAAAAAAGAAGACCAGATATACTGGCCTAAAGAATACTAGAGAAACCTCGAGAGTGTGGCCCCCAGACACCCTTTCAGCTCAGAGGTGAAGTTACCTTCAAGGTTCGATGTTAAGCCTGGGAATGGACACCCCAGTAAAACTAAATGGGACTAACGATGTACAGGAGTCCAGTGACAAGGGCCAGAAGGCAGAGGGAGAGTAGGAAACTGATGATAAGGAACACAAATTGAATAAGGACACTGTCAATGTATTGTGAGATTGTTGACCACTGCTATAGGGCAACATTTGTAGTAACTATTAAATGGGAGGCTGTTTTGTCCTGTAAGCCTTCATCTTGGGCGAGAAGGGCAGCACAATTGGAAGAGCATAGTCAATATCACTTAAATGTGTAAGTAAAAAGTTTTGAAATGGTGCTTAAATAAAATAAAAATAAATAAATAAATAAATAAACAAATGAGAGTAAAGAGGTACAATAGTCCACTGACAAGGTCCAGAAGACAGAAGGGGACAAGGAAGCCCCCTGGTGATAGGGAACACAAGGTGGAGTAAGGATATTCTTGATGTGCTGTGAGATTGTTAACCATGGTCATAGGGCAACATGTGTAGTAACTGTTAAATGAAAAACTATTTTGTTCTGTAAGCCTTCATCTTAAGTGAGAATAACAGCACAGTTGGAAGAGCGTAGTCACTGTCACTGAACTGTGAATGTAGAAATTTTTGAAACGGTGTATCTTTGGCCATCTGTAATTTTCATCAAAAAAAAAGGTTGGGAATTTAGAGGCTTAATACGTTGTGGGGTTGTTAACCAATGTCAAAAAACAACATGTGTACTACTATTTCATGAGAAACTATTTGCTCTGTAAGCTTTCACCTGAAGTACAATAAAATATATATTAAAAAAAAAAAAGAAGAAGAAGAAGAAAGGCCTGGCAATCTAATTCCAAAAAATCAGCCATTGAAAAGTGTATGGAGAACAGTTGTACTCTGACACACATGGAATCTCAGCTTTTGGAGGGCAGGTCCTGTTTTAAGAGTGCGGTCCCTCTCGTGCATAAAATAGGCCCTGTCACGTAGTAGATGTCCAATACTATTAACCAGGGACCTGACTCGGCAATCTATTCTGAGCCAACGGATTGAATTCTTTCCAGTTCATGAGACAAAATTACATTCAGCTGGGCAGTGGTAGCGAAGTTAAGAACCTGGGTTTGGGGTTGTACATGAGTTCCAAACCAGGCTTACCACGTTCTTCCTGGGTGACCTTGGGCAAGTGCCACAACCTCTCTGGGCCTCAGAGTGAATGACAACGTCCATCTTGGGAGGTTGTGTCCGAGTCAGTAACAGAATGCTTATCCAGGGCCCAGCCCAGCCTGGCGCATAGATACAGCTCAGGAAGTAAAACTAAATGAACAGAGGCAGCCAGAGCGATGCTTTTAAAAGTGTTTTTAAAATTCTGCCTTGCTCTTTATTCTCTGTAATTGTCACATAGAGAATTTAGAAATCATTAGTCACTTTGGCACCAATCCCCCTTCCCAACCCACTGGCGCATCAGAAGGGCCCCATGGCACCCTGAGAGCTGTGAATGGTGTGAGGTATAAAACAAACCACACACAGCTCACGGGCGGGCTGTTCTCTCCCGTCTCCTGAGAAAGGCAGTGACTCGGGCATAAGTGATGGCTACGGATTCCTTCCCAGAGAGGAGCATCGTCTTTTGTCCTAAGAGTTGACTCACGTGCCCCACGGTATTTACCTCTATAATTCATAAGGTAGTTTTGCAAGGAATCGGATAGGAGAGAGAGTGGTGGGCCTTTCTCTGCCCCCTCAGTGGGGTGTTTAGCAGAAATGGCCCGTTTCTCCACCTTCCCCTGTACCTCCACCCTCCCCTGTACCTCCACCCACCCCTGTACCTCCACCCACCCCTGTACCTCCACCCTCCCCTGTACCTCCACCCTGCCCTATACCTCCACCCTGCCCTGTACCTCCACCCACCCCTGTACCTCCACCCACCCCTGTACCTCCACCCTGCCCTGTACCTCCACCCACCCCTGTACCTCCACCCTGCCCTGTACCTCCACCCTGCCCTGTACCTCCACCCTCCCCTGTACCTCCACCCTCCCCTGCACCTCCACCCTTTGCAATGGGACTTTGCTGCCCCTCCCTTTGAAAGATACAGCCTCTTGCCACCCGCTCCCTGGGATCACCACCACCGTGGGTCAGTGTGTTGTACTGTGTTGGCTTGTGTGTTGCTGTGTTGCTGGAAGTTGTGCTAGTGGTATTTCAAATACCAGCAGGATCACCTGTGGTGGACAGGTTTCAGCAGAGCTTCCAGACTAAGACAGACTAGGAAGAAACACCTGGCAATCTACTGCCAAAAATCAGCCAATGAAAGCCCTCTGGACCCCAGTAGAATGTTGTCCAATATGGAACTGGAAGATGAGTCCCCATGGGTTGAAAGGCTCTCAAAATACACAGTGGCCAAAACAATGGGCCGGAGCCTACCGAAGATCATGAGGATGGCACAGGACGGGGTAGCATTTCGTTCTGTTGTGCATGGGGTCACCATGAGTCAGGACTGATTCCACGGTCACTAACAACCCTGGGATCTGGCCAGGCCATGTGACTTGTTTTGGCCAACAGACTGTGGAAGACATGCCCGTGTGCCTGCTCCAAGCCCAGGTTGAAGTAGCCTCCCTGCTTCCATGTGCTTTTTGGGCCTCGCCACTTCCGTGGGAACAAGTGGGCTGGCTGCCAGGGGAGGAGAGACCATGTGGCACCAAGTCAGCCCAGCTGTCCCCCTCTAGGCCCCAGAGATGTGAGAGAGACCAGACCAGATGGGTAAAGCTGCAGGCTGACCACAGATGCAGGAAGTAGCCTGGCCAAGACGGAACCATCCCACTGAGCTGTCACCTCATAGGTAAACATATGGTGTGGTTCTGAGCCACTGAGAGTTGGGGCTGTTTGTTAGCAATAGCTGACTGATACACTTCTTCCCCTGAGAACAGCCGAACAGCCTTGGTCCTCCCTCCCTGAGGGCAGTCAGGTATGGGGGCTCAGACGCCCAGTCCCTGGCTCCCTCCCTTACCTGGGCCTGCCCCAAGCTCCCAACAGCTGGATCCACTAGCAAGTCCAGCAGGAAACCCAGAAAGCCACCCCCACTGACCCACAGTCTGTAGTGCCAAATTCCATTCACAGCCCATAATATTCCCAAGCTTCTGCCCCGTTTTCCCAGAGACCCCACCTTGAGCCACAATCTCCTTCTGGAGCCCCTCAAGCCCTTTCTGAGACCCCTGGCCCCCTTCCTGAGCCCTTCAAGCCCCTTCCTGAGCCCAGCCTGGTGACTGAGGCCCTACGTACCCCCACCACCCCTGAGCACTCCATCAGTGTTGAATGATACCGGTGATGGGGCCACTGGGGCTCCCTGTCCTGTGGGACTTACTGACAGCTGACCGTCACCATGGATGAGACCTGTTGGAGGAGCACAGGATGCACGGAGGAGGCTGGCCAGCCCAGCCAGAGCATCCACCACCTGCCCCTGTCACTGGCTGGGGACCTGCCCATACAGATCACCCGAGAGCCTGCTGCATCTCTGCTTGACCCTCCAGTTACCCAGGCCCAACCTCTGCCCATTGCACCCATGCCCTAGATGGCCCTCCAGGCACTGACCCTGACGCAACTGTACCTGCTTTGCCCTTGAACGTCCTGCCCTGCCTACTGTTGCAGCTGAGCTGCCCTGTCCACTCCCTAAGCTGAGGAGGGCCAGGGTCCACTCAGTGTCAGCTCGCTGTCCCCCCTCCTCTTGCCCCCAAGACGATGCTGGCCGCACCCCTGCTGAGCCTACTGCTGTCCTGATCAGAGCCACTGCCCACTGGGCACCCACCACACTAGCACAGGGAGGGGCTGCAGCACATGACCTCCCTGAGCGCAGCCACAACCCCTGGAGGTGGGCACTGTGCTGATCCTCTTTCCAGGTGAGGAAATCGAGGTGCAGAGTAGTTAAGTAACCAGGGTAATGGTTTGCCCGGGACTGAGGGGGTTCCTGAAACACGTACCTGTTATGGGGTATATTGTGTCCCTTAAAAAAGGTATGTTGAAGCCTGTTATGGATTGAATTGTGTCCCTCAAAAATGTGCATCAACTTGACTACACCATGATTCCCAGTATTGTGTGGTTGTCCACCATTTTGTGATCTGATATGATTATCCTAGGTGTTGTAAATCCTAACCTCTATGATGTTAATGAGACAGGAGTAGAGGCAGTTATGTTAATGAGGCAGGACTCAATCTACAGGATTAGGTTGTGTTTTGAGTCAACCTCTTCAGATATAAAAAAAGAGAAGCATGCAGAGAGAAGAAGGACCTCATTACCACTACACAAGAAGAGCCAGGAGCAGAGCGCGTCCTTTGGACCCGGGTCCCTGTGCTGAGAAGCTCCTAGACCAGGGGAAGATTGCTGACAAGGACCTTCCCCCAGAGCCAACAGAGAGAGGAGGCCTTCCCCTGGAGCTGGCACCCTGAAATCTGACTTCTAGCCTCGCAGACTGAGAATAAACTTCTGTTTGTTAAAGCCATCCACTTGGGGTATTTCTGTTCTAGCAGCACAAGATAAGTAGACAAAGTCCTAACCCTCAAGCCTCAGAATGAGACCTGCTTTAGAAATAGGGTCTTTGCAGATGTAATTAGTTAAGATAAGGTGACACTGGAGTAGGGTGGGTCCTAATTCAATATGACTGGTGTCCTTACATGAAAAGAAGAGACAGACACAGAGACACGCATGGGGAGAGGCCCTGTGAGGATGTGGGCAGAGATCGGAGTGATGCAGCCACATGCTAAGGAATGCCTGGGGCCACCAGAAGCTGGAAGAGACAAGGCAGTGTTCTCCCCCAGAGCCTTTGGAGGGAGCACGGCCTTGCTGACATCCTGATTTTGTCCTTCCAGCCTCCAGAACTGCGAAACCATCCATCCCTGTTGTTTTAATCACCCAGTCTGTGGCACTTGGTTGCAGTAGCCACGGGAAGCTGACAGGCCTCCCTAGGGACAGGTGGGCCCAGACTCTGAGAGAGGGGTCCAGTCACGAGGGGTGGAAGGTTCATTTTTAAAAGGATTGTCACTTCTGGACTCCTCCTTCTCCTTAATTACAGCTTATTTCCTAGATGCCTTGGTCCCCTTGTGTCACCTCCGTATTTCAGAACTCAGCAAGCATGAAATAAAAATGTGAAATAGCTCATTAATAACGTCCACATGGATTATGTGTTGAATGGATAATATTTTGTATATGCTGAGTTAAATAAGTTTAAGATTAAAATTAATTTCACCTGGTTTTTTCCCTCTTTGTTTAATGCAACTACTAAAAAAAAAAAATCTAAACCAGTTGCCATACAGTCAATTCCCATTCCTGGAGACCCCAGGTGTGTCAGAGTAGAGCTGTGCTCCGTGGGGTTTTCAGTGGCTGGATTTTCAGAAGTAGATTGCCAGACCTTTCTTCTAAGGTGCCTCTGGGTAGACTCAAACCACCAACCTTTCCGCTAGCAGCCAAACATTTAACCGTCTGCACCACCCAGGGACTAAATGTGACTACTAGACTATTTAAAATGACCCATGTGGCTTCCATTGCATTTCCATTGGACAGTGCTGAACTTGCCCCTACAAATCTTTCTTCCCTGCTTTTGCCTGAAATTTATATAAATGAGACAAAACCTTTTCCCCCACAACTAAGGGAAAAGGTCAACACTAGGAAGCAGAGAGGACTCTATTAGAAGTCTGGTAGTTGGAATTGTGTTTATATTTCTTGTGTCAACGTGAACTATTTGTTTGAACTCTCCCCTCCCGGGTTCCCGAGGTTTCCCGAGGATTCCCGAGGGCCGGGGCCTCCGGTTTGTGCAGTGAGCGTTTGCTTGTCCAAAGCCTGCAGCGTTTGGCCCCCTGCTCCGTGAGGGACTTGGTTCTGCTGATATTTTCATCGGCTGCCCTTGCAAATGAGGTGCACAGAAGGACTAAGGACGTTAGCAAAAGCTTGTCACTCAAAATCAGATGGAAACAGCCCTCCAAGAAGTGATTTCCTCACTGTTTCTCTCTACTGACACAGTAGCCTCTTTGGTTTCTGGTGGACAACCACATACACACGGCTGTGTACACACATATACACACAAGCATGTACACAAACACACACGTGTGCACACACAAACTTTTTTTGTTGCTGTTGTTAGGTGCCGTCAAGTCGGTTCCGACTCATAGCGACCCTGTGTATGACAGAACTAAACCCTGCCTGGTCCTGCACCATCCTCACAATCGTTGTTATGCTTGAGCCCATTGTTGCAGCCACTGTGTCAGTCCACCTCATTGAGGGTCTTCCTCTTTTTTGCTGACCCTTCACTTTACCAAGCATGACGTCCTTCTCAGGGACTGGTCCCTCCTGATAACATGTTCAAAGTATGTGAGATGTAGTCTCACCATCCTTGCTTCTAAGGAGCATTCTGGCACACAAATATATGCACACAAAAACACACGTGCATGCACACAAACTTACAGACACATATATACACACACAAACACACATATGTGTGCACATACACAAGCATACTACACAAACACACACATACACACACAAAAATACACATGTGTGCACACAAACACACACATATATACACAAAAACATACATGTACGTGCATACACAAACATACACACAGACACGCAAACATAAATATGCTTGCAAATGCTCGTACACACCTCCATCGAAGAAATACATGAAATGCATGCTTTCAGTAACAATCTATACACTGATTTTTTTTTAGCTGCAATCAATAAAACTAAAGTCCAGTTCCAGAGACATCTGTGACTGCTGATTAAAATCATCTTTATCAAACCAAAACATGGAAGATTTATCTTTTGAGTCTGCTAGTCATTGCTGATGGGCTATTTCCTTTTAATTTGTTTTAAAACTGCACCTCAGTGGCTGCCCATGGCTCTGCGGAGCCCTTGAGCTACCTGGTTTCCTCAGACACAGACAAGAGCATGCACAGAACACCTCACACATGGAGGGTGTCTTGGAGCTCCACAGGGAGGCGTCTGATCTCCCTCCTGCCAACATCACTTGGCACCTCCTCACGGAAGACACTCTCCTCTGGGTGTGGAGGTCATTACGGCTGAAATGTGCTTACAGAGAAAATGCTTGCGTTAGGTTAGGTGAGCTTCGTTGAAGAATGAGTTATAGTACTGTTGACCACAGCTTGAGGTTAATGAATCAACTGTATTATTAAATAAGGTGTCTTTAGACAGAAATACACATAAAACAAGGTTACGTACTGATAGATTAACAAAAATATTGTGACCAGAGGCTTGCAGGAACCTAATCTTGTATTTCCCCTAGGATCAAAGGTCTATGTTCACTAATTCAGTGTTCTCAGTGCCTTTAAAGAATATTGTTTTATTGTTAGATGCCATCCAGTCCATTCCAGCTCAGAGCAATCCTGTGTACAACAGAACGAAACACTGCCCAGTCCTGCACCATCCTCACAATCATTGCTATGCTTGAGCTCATCATTGCAGCCACTGTGACAATTGATCTCATTGAGGGCCTTCCTCTTTTTCGCTGACCCTCTACTTTACCAAACATGATGTCCTCCAGGGACTCATCCCTCTTGATAACATGTCCAAAGTGTGTGAGACGAAGTCTCACCATCCTTGCTTCTAAGGACCATTCTGGCTGTACTTCTTCCAAGACAGATTTGTTCATTCTTCTGGCAGTCCATGGTATATTTGAAATTCTTTGCCAACACCATAATTCAAAGGCATCAATTTTTCTTCAGTCTTCCTTATTCATTGTTCAGCTTTTGCACACATATGAGGCGATTGAAAATACCATAGCCTGGGTCAGGCACACGTTAGTCCTCAAAGTGACATCTTTGCTTTTTAACACTTTAAAGAGATCTTTTGCAGCAGATTTACCCAATGCAATAAGTTGTTTGATTTCTTGACTTCTGCTTCCATGGGTGTTGATTGCGTATTCAAGTAAAATGAAATCCTTGACAATTTCAGTGTTTTCACCATTGATCATGATGTTGCTTATTGGTCCAGTTGTGAGGACTTTTGTTTTCTTTATGTTGAGGTATAATCTATACTGAAGGCTGTAGTCTTTGATCTTCATCAGTAAGTGCTTCAAGTCCTCTTCACTTTCAGCAAGCAAGGTTGTGTCATGTGCATAACACAGGTTGTTAATGAGTCTTCCTCCAAGCCTGATGCCCCGTTCTTCTTCATAAAGTCCAGCTTCTTGGATTATTTGTTCAGCACACAGATTGAATAAGTATGGTGAAAAGATACAACCCTGACACACATCCTTCCTGATTTTAAACCACGTGGTATCCCCTTGTTCTGTTCAAACAACTGCCTCTTGGTCTATGGACAGGTTCACACGAGCACAATCAAGTGTTCTGGAATTTCCATTCTTTACAATGTTATCCGTAATTTGTTATGATCCACACAGTCGAATGCCTTTGCACAGTCAATAGAACACAGGTAAACATCTTTCTGGTAGTCCCTGCTTTCAGCTAAGATCCATCTGACATCAGCCATGATAGCCTCCTTCCACATCCTCTTCTGAATCTGTCTTGACTTTCTAGCCGTTCCATGTCAATGTACTGCTGCAACTGTTTCTGAATTACCTCCAGCAAAATTTCACTTGTGTGTGATATTAATGATATCTTTCAATAATTTCCGCATTCGGTTGGATCACTTTTATTTGGAATGGGCACGAACATAGATCTCTTCCAGTCAGTTAGCCAGGTAGCTGTCCTCCAAATTTCTTGGCATAGATGAGTGAGCATCTCCAGTGCTGCATCTGTTTGTTGAAACATCTCAGTTGGTATTCCATTGATTCCTGGAGCCTTGTTTTTTGCCAATGCCTTCAGTGCAGCTTGGACCTCTTCCTTCAATACCATAGGTTCTTGATCATATGCTACCCCCTGAAATGGCTGAACGTTGACCAATTCTTTTTCGTACCATGACTCTGTGTATTCTTTCCATCTTCTTTTGATGCTTTCTGCGTTGCTCAACATTTTGCACATAGAAGCCTTCAATATTGCAATGTAACTTGAGGCCTGAACACCTTCTTCAGTTCTTTCAGCTTTAGAAATGCCAAGCATGTTTTTCCCTTTTGATTTTCTAGCTCCAACATCTTTACACATTTCATTACAATGCTTTACTTTGTCATCTCAAGCTACCCTTTGAAATCTTCTGTTCAGCTCTTTTACTTCATCATTTCTTCCATTCACTTTAGCTACTCTATGTTCAAGAGCAAGTTTTAGAGTTTCTTCTGACATCCATTTTGGTCTTTTCTTTCTTTCCTGTCTTTTTAATGACCTCTTGCTTCATGTATGATGTCCTTGATGCCATTCCACAACTCATCTGGTCTTCAGTCATTAGTGTTCAATGCGTCAAATCTATTCTTGAGATGACCTCCAGATTCAGTTGGGATATGCTTAAGGTTGTACTTTGGCTCTTGTGTACTGGTTTTAATTTTCTTCAGCTTCAACTGGAACTTGCATGTGGGCAATTGATGATCTGTTCCACAGTTGGCCCCTGGCCTTGTTCTGATTGATAATATTGAGCCTCTCCATCATCTCTTTATGCAGATGTAGTCTATTTGATTCCTGTGTATTCCATCTGGCTAGATCCACTTGTGTAGTTGCCATTTTTATTGTTGTAAAAAGGTATTCTAATGAATAGGTCATTGGTCTTTATAGAATATAACTGCCACGAATAATGAGAATCAACTGTATGTCCCAAATATTGCATGGGACATGGTTATACTAAAAATTATTTGTTGTTTATCAAAAATTCAAATTTAACAGTGTGTCCTATATTTTATCCAGCAATTCTAACAGGGATAGAGCAGAGAATCAACACACAGAACTCTCTCTCCCCGCCTGCTCTCCAATCTCCTGTCAGTGTCCTCTATTGGCCAAACCAACGTAGAAGCTGAAAGGAAAAAGGTTTGATGCAGTCTACAGGGATCAGCCTCCAAGGGCACAGAGAAGGAGACGGATGGAAAGTGGGTTGGAGGAGTAACAAGGAATACCCATCACAGGGTATTATAAGGAGGGACTGCCCAAGGTCAGCTCGTCACAGTGGTCAGAGGAGGCGAGGAGAATGGTGAAGACACCCCAGCTTCAGCACTCATCCCATATCAAACTATGGGAAGATGTTAGACTAGATTTATTTCTAAGGTTCTTTCTCATTTTAATGTTCTATGATTTTTTAACGACAACAAAGGAAAATGGTGACCTATTTATTTACTTTTTCAAATCCTTGGGAATCTCACTTTATGGCTGACTGGGATCAACACAGCTGGAGCCACAGACTTCAACAAACCCCTTCCCAGGGGGGGGTCTCAACTAGGACTTCATGGCAATGACCTGGAATCATCAAGAAGAACAGGAATAGTACCCATGACCCTTTGTTTACAAATGAAGGCAAGTGTGCCATGTGCTTTAGAAAGGTTTCCATCTAAAGAGTTAAAATGAAACAAGGTTTCAGCTCACAAGAATCCTTCAGCTATCTTGAAAATTCATTGGTGGAAAATCCAGCAATTTCTCATGATGCTGGATGGGAGAAGTTTGACTGTAACTGCATTGGCTCCATTAAAAATGTTTGTAAAAATTAATCATAAAATTCAATTTGTGTCCAGCAAACATCATCACAGGACTGTCATATGTTAATATAATCAATACTTACTAGATTCCGTGACCCTAAGAAGTCAAATATCCCATATTTCCTTTCAGATCTTTACACATCATTTATCTTCCAAATACCTTATTCTTCTCTTCCCAGATCTTTCCTGAAGGGTGGAGAGGTCAGGATGTCTTTCATTAGTTTACTTGTTCACCTCAGAAAGCAAGATTCTTCTTATTTGTCTAAGAGAAGAGTTGATTCCTTCGTCCTAATGACAGGGAGTGCTGACAGGGGGCTCTGGTCTGTCCTTTGGGGTGGTGTGATGTCACCCTCCTGTTGTGGGAGGAATTTTCCCACAGGGCTAAAACCCTTCCACTCAATTCCACAGCATTAAGAACCTACCAGGCCTGTGCTGGGGGTAGCAGGGTGCAATGACATGAAAACACTTCCCTACCTTTAAATTTTTTAAACAACAATTCCACCACCCATCTGTCAGTTTGTCATACTGTGGTGGCTTATGTGATGCTGTGATGCTGGAAGCTATGCCACCAGAATTTCAAATACCAGTGGGGTCACCCATGGTGGACAGGTTTCAGCAGAACTTACAGACTAAGACAGACCAGGAAGAAAGGCCTGGTGATCTACCTCCAAAATATTAGCCAATGAAAACCCTACGGATCATAACAGAACATTTTCTGATATAGTACTGGAAGGTGAACCACCTAGGTTAGAAGGCACTTAAAATACGAAGTGGCCACAACAATGGACTCAAGCATACCAACAGTTGTGAAGACATCGTTTCATTCTGTTGTACTTTGGGTCACCATGAGTTGGAGCCAACACAATGGCAACTAACAACAACTAAACAAGGAAAAATATTTTTTCTGACCCCTATCAAGTGAGTTTAAGGAAGTGATGGTTAAGATGGTGTGTCAGCTAGGCTGGGCCATGATTCTCAGTGTTTTGGCAGTCGTATAACGTTATGATCATTTTCTTGCTGAGATCTGATACACATCACCCCCATGATGGGATCTGCTGTGAGTAGCCAGTCAGTTGAAAGGGAGTTTCCTTGAATATAAGTTGCACTGAATATAAGAGGACATTCTGTCAAGGCTAGGGGGCTTTTTACTTGCACTGGATCCTGTAGCTGGCTGCTGTTCATCTGACCTCCAGTTCTTGGAACTTGAGCTAACAGCTTGGCTGCCTCCTTGCCCATCAATCTTGGGATTCATTTGTCTTCGCAGCCTATGAGCAAGAGCCCTGCTCTCTGACCTGCTGATTTTGGGTTCGCCAGCCCCTGCAGCTACGTGAATCAGGAGAAGCCTCTATCCTGACTGGCATGGATTGATCTGTGTCCCCCAAAAAAGTGTCTGTATCAATTTGGCTAGACTATGATTCCCAGTGTTATGTGGTTATCCTCCATTTTGTGATTGTAATTTTACATTAAAGAGGATTAGGGTGGGATTGTGACGCCACCCTAACCCAGGTCACATACGTGATCCAACGTAAAGGGAGTTTCCCTGGGGTGTGGCCTGCACCACCTTTTATCTCTTTTAAGAGATAAAAGGAAAGGGAAGCAAGTGGAGAATCAGGGACCTCATACCACCAAGAAAGCAGAGCCAGGAGCACAGCGTGTCCTTTGGACCCAGGGTCCCTGCACGGAGAAGTTCCTAGTTTGGGGGAACATTGATGAGAAGACCGACAGAGAGAGAAAGCCTTCCCCTGGAGCTGACGCCCTGAATTTGGACTTTTAGCCTACTTTACTCCGAAGAAATAAATTTCTCTTTGTTAAAGCCATCCACTTGTGGTATTTCTGTTAGAACAAACAGCACTAGATGACTAAGACACTGACCTACAGACTTGGGATGTTCCAGCCTCTACAACCATGTGAGCCAATTCGTTGATATAAATCTTTCTCTCTATATATGTTTATATGCTTTACTGGTTTTGCTTCTCTAGAGAACCCAGCTGAAGACAGTATCCAACCAACAAGAACAAGAAAGAGCTCATAACATCACAAGAGAACATACATGAAAAAGCACATGAAAAGATTCTCAACATCATTAGTCATCAGGGAAATGCAAATTAAAAGCACAAAGGAGATACCTCTACACACATTAGAATGGCTAACATCTTTTAAAACCATGATACCAGTGGAACTGGGTCACTCATACTCGTGGGTGGCAGTGTAAAATGGTAAAATAACTTTGGAAAATGGTTTCGTAGTTTCTTAGAAAGTTAAACATACACCTACCATACAACCTAGGAATTTCACAACTATGTATTTACCCAAAAGAAATGAAAAAAATTTATCCATACAAAGATTCATACAAGAATGTTTATAGCAGCTTCACTCATAATAGCTCAAAACTGAAAATAACCCAAATATCCATCAACAGGCAAATGAATAATAAAAAGATGGTACATACATAAAATGGAATACTTCTCAGAAATTAAAATAAATTAACTCCAGTTGCACACAAAAACACGAATGCAACTCAAAAGCATTACACTGAGAATTCTGGGAAAATGTTAGCATAAACAAACCATCATTCTGACCCACTCCCACAAATACAACAAGGAAACAGTGCTCGGCTTTGAGGGACTCTGAATCGGGGAGCAGAGGAAAGCAGCAGGGAACTGCAGACAGACAAAAATCAACAATGAGTCGCATACAGTAGGAAAATCGCTTCTCCCACCATCCCTGCCCCTCCCCCAGCCACACAGGTTGCCAGCTGCTGTGAACTGGGGTAGTGGCCCCAGAAAAAGAGCCTACTTCCCTAACCACCACAGCCCTGCCTGTACAAAGAGACAGAATCCCAAGTTTATGCCCTAAAATCAACAAGGCAGATCTCCCCAAGGGTCCATTTGGAGTGTGCCAGCAGCTCCCCCACCCAGATACTGTCGGTTTCAAGCCTACTGTAAACTGCTACAGATGGCCTGTGCAGTGGAGTCTGCTCTCACAGTCAACACTCTACCTGCCCCCGTTTGTACCCCAAAGCTCAGGCCTCTAAAACCAACAGGAGAGACTGCCCAGGAAGTCAGTTCTGGTCTGTCTGCTCCCCCTTTCAGTCAGTGCTGAGGCTGCTGTGTGCTAAGAAGCAGTCATCTTTAGTGGAGCCAACATACTCCAGTGGGGGCTCTCATAGCAACAAGACAAACTTCCATGGGAGTCCTTTCGGAGTGTGACTACCCCTACCCCATCCAGTAACTGTCAGTTGCTGGACTGATATGGGCTCTTAAAGAAGGTTCACTATAGTGGAGTCAGGAGACAGGTCACCTAAGGGGAGACTGCTCCTCCAACCACCACAAGGCCACTGGGGCTCTGAAACCAACAAGATAGATCTGTCAGAGGTCCTTCTGGGAAGTGGCAGCCCCTCCTCCTCCTGAAACAGAGAAAGTCTGCCTGTGCTTCCCCCTGAATACCAGCTCAGATATAAGAAGCCCCCACAGAACAAGGAAGGAAACCTCGGGCAAAACTGAAGGGCAACACCCAGCCCTGAAGGGGGCTCACTGGGTGTGGGTTTTCTGACAAAAGATGTGACTGCAGAAACAGAGAAGGGAAGGGAGTAATAACCAGAGAGGGGACTGTGTCCTCTGGTGGACAGATTGATTAGTACATAATATCTCTCCTGAATGGCTGTGCCCACTAGTATACAGACTGACCACAGTGTGTTCTCTTGTGTGTTTAAGAGAGACTAAAATTTGAAAAAAGAGACCTGAACTTTCAAATACCAATTAAACCAGGGATCAAGAAGGAGCTATCACAGAGAGGGAGATGATGAAATGGTAGGCAAAGGTTAAAGGCTCTGCCGACATAAGAGTTTCTAGCAGAAAGTAATGCAGGAAAAACACCAAATAATGAGGAAAACTGAGAAAGTTCCAACGCCTCAACAAAAAAAATCACGAGACATACAAAGAACAGAGAAACAATGGTCCATCCAAAGGAACATGACAAAGGGAGTGAAAGCACAAATAACGAAAAAAAAAAAAAATAGAGAATATAATGCAACATGAAACATAATTAAAGAACTAAGGGAAAACAGACAAAGAGCTAAAAGAAGTAAGGACAACAATGCAAGAACAAAATGAGGATTTAAAGAAAGAGATATTGCAGCTGAAAGGGACAATAACTGAAATAAGAAACACAACAGAAGGACTGACCAACAGATTGAGTCAGGAAGAAGAAAGAGCCTGCAAATTAGAGGATAAGATAGTTAAAATTACAGATGCTGAAAAGCAACAAGAACAGAGGCTCAAGAAGGCTGAGCAGAGTTTAATGGAATTATGGGACAACAACAAGAGACCTAACATATGCATCATGGGAATCCCAGAAGGAGATGAGAAAGAGAAAGGGACAGAAAGAATGTTTGAAGAAATAATGACAGGAAATTTCCCCAATCTAACAAAGGACATGAATCGACAAATCCAAGAATCTCAAAGAACCCCAGGCAAGATAAATCCCAAAAGATCTATACCAAGACACATCATAGTTTAAAAAAACCAAACCCATTGCTTTCAAGTTGATTCCTACTCGTATTGAGCCTATAGGACAGAGTAGACTTGCCCCATAGGGTTTCCAAGGAGCAGCTGGTGGATTCAAACTGCCAGCTTTTTGGTTAGCAGCTGAGCTCTTAACCACTGTGCCACCAGGGCTCCACATCATAGTTAGGCTCTCAAAATTTAAAGATAAAGAGAGAATCCTGAAAAGAGTGAGAGAAGCAAATAGTCACATACAAAGGATCCCCAACAAGATTAAATGCCTATTTTTTTCCAGAAGCATTGGAGGCCAGAAGGCAATTGAATGATATATTTAAAGCACTGAAAGAAAAAAATTGTCAGCCAAGAATACTATACCCAGTGCAACTTTCCTTCTATAATGAGGATGAAATTAAAACATTCCCAGACAAACAGAAGCTTAGAGAGTTTATATCCACCCAACTGGCCCTACAAAAAATACTAATGGGAGTTCTGTAGATGGAAGGGAAAAGACACTAGAAAGTAATTCAAAGCTATACATAAAAAAGAAAGATCCATAATAAAGAAAAATGCACAGACAAGTATAAGGGCTAGTAATAAGGTATTCATGCTTGGTAATTCTAAATGTTTTGTCCTTCATGTTTTTAATGACAAATATATAAAAGGCAAGGATAAAACTATGTTATAGGGCATATGAAATATAAAGTCATAATTAGTGATAACAACAACAAAAGGGAGGGAGAAGAATGGTGTAGATACAGTATTTCTTGCAGGTTACTGAAGCTAAGTTCATACCAACCTACCCAAGAATGTTATAAGTACAAGCTCTTAAATGTAATAGTCATGATAACCACTAAGAGAATATATTTTAAAAAAAGCAGATGCAAAAGGAAAAGAGAAGGGAACCAAAAAGGCTCACTACAATAAGCCAACAAAACACAAAAGCAAGCAATACTAAAGGACAAAGACAAAGAAAGCTTAAGACACACAAAAAACAAATAACAAAATGGCAGAAGTTCACTTCCTATCAGTAATTACAGTGAATGTAAATGGACTAACTGCTCCAATCAAAAGGCAGAGAGTGGAAGAATGGATTAAAGAAAATACCATCCAACTATTTGCTGTTTACAAGAGACACACCTTAAATCCGAGGACACAAATAGGTTGAAAGTGAAAAGATGAGGAAAAAATTCCATGCAAATAATAACCAAAGGACAGCTGGGGTGGCAATCTTAATATCAGACAAAGTAGACTTTAAGACAAAATCTGTCAGAAGAGATAAAGATGGACATTATATAGTGACAAAAGTGTCAATCAAGAAGATTTAACAATCATAAATATATATGCACCCAACATTGGGGCACCTAAATACATAAAGCAAACACTGATAGAATTGAAGGGAGAACTAGATAGTACTACAATAATAGTTGGAGACTTCAATATACCACTTTCAATATTGGACAGAACATCTAGAAGGATCAACAAGGAAACAGAGGACCTGAATGACACTATAAACCAACTAGACTTAACAGACATATATAGAACACTCGACCCAAAAACTACACAATATATATTCTACTCCAGTACATATGGATTATTCTCCAGGAAAGACTACATTTTAGTTCACAAAGCAAGTCTTGATAAATTTAAAAAGATTTAAATCATGCAAAAGTATTTTCTCTGACCATAATGGGGTGAAGCTAGAAATCAGTAACAGAAAAAAATCTGAAAAATACACAAATGTATGGAAATTAAACAACACACTATTAAACTACCAATGGGTCAAGGAAGAAATCAAGAGGAATCACAAATTTCTTAGAGTCCAATGAAAATGAAAGACAACATACCAAAACTTATGGGATGTAAGGAAGGTAGTACTCAGAGGGAAACTTACAGCAATAAATGTCTATATAAAAAAAGAAGATCTCAAATTAACAGCCTAACTTGACAACTCCAAGAACTAGAAAGAGAGGAGCAAACTAAGCCTAAGGCTACCAGATGAAAAATAATAATAATAACAAAGATCAGAGCATAAATAAATGATATCTAAAACAGAAAACAATAGAGGGAATTAATAAATCCAGAAGTTGGTTCTTTGAAAAGATTGATAAAACTGACAAACCTTTAGCTAGACTGACAAAGAAAATAAAAGATATAAATAACCAAAATGAAAGAGGGGACATTGCAACTGACCTGATAGAAATAAAGAGAATTATGATAGAATATTATGAACAACTGTATGGTAACAAACTCGATAACCTAGATGAAAGGGATGAATTCTTAGAAGTACACAACTTACCCAAACTGGCTCAAGAGGAAATAGAAAGTCTCAACAGACCCATAACAAGTGAAGGGATTGAATCAGTGATTAAAATCCTCTCAACAACAACAACAAAGAAGACCTGGACCAGATGGCTTCACTGGGGAATTCTACCAAACATTTAGAGAAGAATTGATGGCAACACTGTTTAAATTCTTCCAAAAGATAGAGAAGGAAGGAATACTCCCTAACTGATTCTACAAAGCAAACATAACCCTGATACCCAAACCAGAAAAAGACACCACAAAAAAAGAAAACTACAGGCCAATATCTCTTATGAATACAGATGTAAAAATCCTCAACAAAATACCAGCTAACAGAATCCAACAGCATATTAAAAGAGTCATATACCATGACCAAGTGGGATTTATCCCAGGAATGCAGGGATGGCTCAACATTAGACAATCAATCAATGTAATACACCACATCAATAGAACAAAAGAAAAGAACCACATGATCATCTCTATGAATGCAGAAAAAGCATTTGATAAAAGTCAATACATTTCTTGATGAAAAACCCTAAAGAAGATTGTAATAGAAGGGAAATTCCTCAGTATGATTCAGGGCATATATGAGAAGCCAACAGACAACAGACATATATAGAACACTCGACCCCAAAACTACACAATATATATTCTACTCCAGTACATATGGATTATTCTCCAGGAAAGACTACATTTTAGTTCACAAAGCAAGTCTTGATAAATTTAAAAAGATTTAAATCAAATGCTTAATCTAGAAAGACTGAGACATTTCCCCTTGAAATCAGGAACAAGACAAGGGTGCCCGGTCTCACCACTTATATTCGATATTATATTAGAAGTCCTAGCCAGAACAATGGAAACCCTGGTGGTGTAGTGGTTAAGAGCTACAGCTGCTAACCAAAAGGTCGGCAGTTCGAGTCTACCAGGTGCTCCTTGGAAACTCTACGAAGCAGATCTACTCTGTCCTAAAGTGTCGCTATGAGTCGGAATGGACTCAATGGCAACAAGTAACGGCAGCCAGAGCAGTAAGACAAGAAAAAGAAATAAAAGGTATCCAGTTTGGAAAAGAAGAAGCAAAATTATCTCTATTCGTGGATGATATGATCCTATATAGAGAACATCCCAAAGAGTCCACGAGAAAACTTCTAGAGTGAATAGAGGTATTTAGCAAAGTTGCAGGGTACAAGATCAACAAACAAAAATCAGCTGGGTTTCTATACACCAACAATAAGAAATCTGAAAGGGAAATTAGGGAAACAATTCCATTTACAATGGCATCTAAGAGAATAAAATAACTAGGAATAAATCTAACCAGGGACGTGAAGGACTTGATACAATGAAAACCACAAAACACTGCTGAAAGAGATTAAGGAAGGCTTAAGTAAATGGAAAGATGTTCCATGTTCATGACTGGAACAGTTAATATAGTTAAGATGTCAATACTACCCAAAGCAATCTATAGATTCAAGGCAATTCTGATCAAAATTCCAACAGCCTTCTTTACAGAAATAGAAAAAAACAACCCTCAATTTGATATGGAATGGTAAGAGGCTGCAAATAGCTAAAAGAATGTTGAAAGAGAAGAACAAAGTAGGAGGACTCACACTTCCTGGTTTTAAAACATACAGCTACAGTACCATATTTTTACCTAAATAATGCTTATCTTCTGTATTTGTTTGCCGGCCGTGACCTCCCCCGATGAGGCACCCTCACAAGCATTGCCATGAAAATCCTCTTCCACATGCTGCTGTTAAAAAAAAAAAAAAAAAAATTAGCATAGTACACTTATGAAAATACCCCATAAGGGAGGGTGCGGCCGGCAAATAAACACAGAAGGCTCATGCTATTTGCGTAAAAATATGGTAATCAAAACAGACTAGCAGGGGTTAACAATAGACACGTAGACCAATGGAATAGAATTGAGAGTCCAGAAATAAACCCACACATCTATAGTCAACTAATTTTTGACAAGGGTGCTAAGTCCATTCAATGGGGAAAGGAGTCTCTTCAATAAATGGTGCTGGAAAATTGGATTTCCACATGCAGAAAAAATGAATCAGGATCCAGGCCTCACATCATACATAAAAGCAAATTCAAAACGGATTAAGGACCTAAATGTGCAAATTAAAACCATAAAATTCTTAGAAGAACAAGTAGGGGCAACACTGCCAGGCCTACCTTTCAACAACAGATTGTATAATATAATAATAAAAGCACAGACAGCAAAAGACAAGATAAATAAATGGGGCCTCATAAAAATTAAAAACTTTTGTTCATCAAAAGACTTTACCAAAAAAGTGAAAAGACAAGCTACCGACTGGGAGAATATCTTTGGAAATCATATATCTGACAAGAATTCTAATAAACAAAATATATATAAAACTCTGACAACAACAAAAAGACAACCCAATCATAAAATAAGCAAAACACTAAATAGACATTTCACCCAAGAGGACATTTAAATAGCCACCAAACACATGAAAAGATGCTCAGCGTCTTTAGCCATCAGAGAGATTAAACCACAATGAGATACCATTTCGCTCCTACTAGGATGGCTAAGATTAAAAAAAAAAACACAAAAAAAACCCCAGAAAATAACAAATGTCGGCAAGGATGTGGGGAAGTTGGAACCCTTATCCATTGCTGGAGGGAATGCAAAATAGTACAGCTTTTGTGGAAAACAATGTGGCGGTTCCTCAAAAAACTAAAAACGGAACTACCATATGACCCAGCGATTCCATTCCTAGGTATCTGTCCAAAAGACTTGAAAGCAGAGACTCAAAAAGAGACTTGCACACCAACGTTCATTGCAGCGCTACTCACAATAGCCAAAAGGTGGAAACAACCTAAATGCCCATTAACAGATGAATGGATAAACAAAATGTGGTACATACATACAATGTAATACTACTCAGCCAGTGTGAGAAAAGAAGTTTTGATACATGCCACAGTATGGATGAAGCTTGAACACATTATGCTGAGTGAAATAATCAATCATAAAAGGACAAATATTGTATGACCTCACTTGCATAAAAAGACAAGAAAAGTCAAATGTATGAAGACCAAATCTTATTAGTGGTTACCAGGAGTGGGAAGGAGAGGGAAAAGGGGGTTTAAAGGTGATTTTTCCATTGAAAAATTGCATTGATTAAGGTGGAGTTGCACAACTGATTATTATAATTGCTGTCAATAAGCACCAAAAGAAGATGGAAGAAATACACAGAGTTACTATACCAAAAAGAATTGGTTGACGTTCAACCATTTCAGGAGGTAGCATATGATCGGGAACCGATGGTACAGAGGGTAGAATTTAAGCCGCACTGAAGGCATTGACGAAAAACAAGGCTCTAGGAATTGATGAAATACCAACTGAGATGTTTCAACAAACAGATGTAGCACTGGAAGTGCTCACTCGTCTATGCCAAGAAATTTGGAAGACAGCTACCTGGCCAACCGACTGGAAGAGATCCATATTTATGCCTATTCCCAAGAAAGGTGAGCCAATGAAATGCGGAAATTATTGAACAATATCATTAATATCACAGGCGAGTAAAATTTTACTGAAGATCATTCAATAGCAGCTGCAGCAGTACATCAACAAGGAACTGCTAGAAATTCAAGCTGGATTCAGAAGAGGACTTGGAACCAGGGATATCATTATTGATGTCAGATGGATCCTGGCTGAAAGTAGAGAATACCAGAAAGATGTTTACCTGTGTTTTATTGACCATGCAAAGGCACTAGACTGTGTGGATCATAACAAATTATGGATAACACTGCAAAGAATGGGAATTCCAGAACACTTAATTGGGCTCTTGCGAACCTGTACATAGGTCAAGAGGCAGTCGTTAGAACAGAACAAGGGGATACTAAGTGGTTTAAAGCCAGGAAAAGTGTGTGTCAGGGTTGCATCCTTTCACCATACTTATTCAATCTGTATGCTAAACATATAATCTGAGAAGCTAGACTATATGAAGAAAAACTCGGCATCAGAATTGGAGGACAACTCATTAACCAGCTATGTTATGCAGATGACACAAATGTGCTTGCTGAAAGTGAAGAGGACTTGAAGCACTCAAAGACCACAGCCTTCAGTATGGTTTGCACCTCCACATAAAGAAAACAAAAATCCTCACAACTGGACCAATAAGCAACATTATGATAAATGGAGAAAAGATTGAAGTTGTCAAGGATTTCATTTTACTTGGATCCACGATCAATACCCATGGAAGCAGCAGTCAATAAATCAAATGACGCATCACACTGGGCAAATCGGCTACAAAAGACCTCCTTAAAGCGTTGAAAAGCAAAGATGTCACCTTGAAGACTAAGGTGTGCCTGACCCAAGCCATGGTGTTTTCAGTTGCCTCATATGCATGCGAAATCTAAACAATGAACGAGGAAGACCAAAGAAGAATTGCTGCCTTTGAATTGTGGTGTTGGTGAAGAATATTGAATATCCCATGGACTGCCAAAAGAATGAGCAAATCTGTCTTGGAAGAAGTACAACCAGAATGCTGCTTAGAAGCGAGGATGGCAAGATTTCATCTCACACACTTTGGACGTGTTATCAGGAGGGATCATTCCCTGGAGAAGGACATCATGTTTGGTAAAGTAGAAGGTCACAGAAAAAGAGGAAGACCTTCAACGAGATGGATTGACACAGTGGCTGTAACAATGGGCTCAAGCATAACAACAATTGTGAGTATGGTGCACAACAGGGCAATGTTTTGTTCTGTTGTACATAGGGTCACTATGAGTCGGAACTGACCCGATGGCACCTAACAACAAGTTGTATACCTGTAAAAAGTTGAATTGGTGAAAGTTGTGTGGTAGATATATTTACAACAACGACAAAAAGAAAGAGTAGCTGCTGAGGCTGCTTATGTACAACCAAACACCTCATGGGATCTGGGTCCTTGGTTTGGAGGTTTATGGTCATGGTTTCATGGGACAACCCAGTTAATTGACCTAATAATATTCTTAGTTCTTTTGTTCTACCTCCTAGTTCATTGTGTAGTGTCTGGGGTCTTAAAAGCTTGCAAGCGGTCATCCAAGTCACAACAGTTGGTCTCTATTCACCTGGAGCAACAGAGGAAGGAGAATCAGGAATGGGAGGAGGAAATGGAAAGTGTAGCTAATTGTCTCCATGAACAACTGCCTCCTTTGCCATGAGACCAGAAGAACTGAATGGTGCCCAGCTACTGTAACTGAACATCTTGATCAAAGATTCCATAGAAGGATCCTGATCAAAAGGGGGAAAATGCAGAACAGAATTTAAAATTCTCATGGACTTTCTGGAGCCATGGAGGGTAGATGAACCCCTGAAACTATTTCCCTGAGATTATCTTTAAACCTCAAACCAAAAATATCCCCTGAAATCACCTTAAAACTGAACAATAGTTTAGCTTAACTAGTAAAAAAGGTCTGCCTTAAGCATTACGCTCTTTTAAGAACTATCTATATGGGATCAAACTGACAACAAAAACTCAAATACAGCATTCTGGTTGTATTTCTTCCAAGACAGATTTATTCATTCTTCTGGCAGTCAGTGGTATATTCAATATTCTTCGCCAATACCATAATTCAAAGACATCAGTTCTTTGGTCTTCCTTATTCATCATCCAGCTTTCGAATGTGTATGAGGCAATTAAAAATACCATGGCTTGGTAATGGACCACAACTACCACAGCCTCCACCAGACTGAGTCCAGCACAACTAGTTGGTGCCTGGCTACCACCACTGACTGCTCTGACAGGGATCACAATAGAGGGTCCCAGACAGAGCTGGAGAAAAATGTAGAAAATTCTAACTCACAAAAAAAGACCAGACTTACTGGCCTGACGGAGACTCAAGAAACCCTGAGAGTATGGCCCCCAGACACCCTTTTAGCTCAGTAATGAAGTCACTCCCAAGGTTCACCCTTTAGTCAAAGATTAGACAGCCCCATAAAACAAAACGAGACTAAAGGGGCACACCAGCCCAAGGGCAAGGACTAGAAGGCAAGAGGGGGCAGGAAGGCTGGTAATAGGGAACCCAAAGTTGAGAAGGGAGAGTGTTGACATGTCATGGGGTTGGTAACCAATGCCACAAAACAATATGTGTACTAATTGTTTAATAAGAAGCTAGTTTGTTCTGTAAACTTTCATCTAATGTACAATAATGAAAGAAAGAATAGAAAAAGAAAACACCATGACTTGAGTAAGGCACACCTTAGTCCTCACAGTGATATCTTTGCTTTCGAACATTTTAAAGAGGTCTTTTGCAGCAGATTTGCCCAATGCAATATGTAAAGGCTTACAGCCTTGGAAACCCTATGGGGCAGTTCTGCTCTGTCCTATTGGGTCTCTATGAGTTGGAATTGACTCAATGGTAATGGGTGTTTGGTTTTAACAGCTAGGCACAGGCTACACGCCAAGGCACTGTACTAGGTGCTTTACTCATATTGCCTCCTCTAATCCTCACACCCTATGCAAAAATAAACCCAACCCCATTGCCATCGAGTCAATTCTGACACATAGGGACCTTATAGGACAGAGTACAACTGCCTGTTAGGATTTCTAAGGATGTAATCTTTACGGAAGCAGACTGCTACATCTTTCTCTTCTGGAATAGCTGATGGTTGAGCTGCCGACCTTTCAGTTAGCAGCCAAGCACTTAACCACTGCATTACCAGGGCTCCTTATGCAATAATAGGGACTATTTTATAAGATGAAAAATCTGGGGCTTAAAAAGGGTACTGCCTCCAGTTCACCCAGCTGATAAGGGATAGAGCCCCATGCACAATGGAACAAAACCCTGCCCAGTCCTGCACTATCCTCATGCTACCCAGTCCTGCACCATCCCCATGATCAGTTGCAGATCTAACCGTTGTGACTCACAGGGTTGTCAATGGTTGATTTTCAGAAGTAGATCACCAGGTCTTTCTTCCTAGTCCACCTTATTCCAGAAGCTCTGCTGCAACCTGTTTGGCATCATAGCAACACGCGAGCCTCCACTGACGAACAGGCCGTGGCTGTGCATGAGGTGCATTGGCCAGGAATCAAGCCACGTAACCCTCATGGATGGCGAGAACTTTACCGCTGTACCTTCTAACCCGGGGTTCTCCACCCCACTCTGTGAGAATCACCTGGACAGGTTTAAAAACACTTCTAGATTTCCAGTTCAGTGGGTGTGGTCTGCAGGCGGTGGGGGTGGGGCAGGGGTTGACATTTTCTCTATGGGGTGATCTTCATGCACCCTATCAGAACTGAGAGCCACTAGCTAACCCAACCCCTTGATTTTACAGGTAGGGAAACTGAGGCTGAGAGAGCTCAGATGACTTGTCCAGGTCACTCCTGGAGAGTTCTTGCCAGAACTAGGACTGAAATATAGATTTTTTTACATGTCCTTCAAAGTTCTTTCCAATATGTCTGTTTTCCCAATACTTCTACCCCTTTTCAAGAGGACAGTGGAGGCTCCCCCAGCTGAAGTCATTAGAAAGCCAAAACCATTGCAAAGCTTTAAGGCCACGTGACCCCAGGAAGGAGACACTGAAAAGCAATCCCACCCAGCCTGGCTGCAGAACTGCTCCCCTGAAAAAAAAAACCAAACCCATTGCCGTCGAGTTGATTCTAACTCACAGCAACCCTAGCCTAGAAGAAAACAAGAGGGCTTTCTTCAGAAGACTGAACTAAATTACTCTCCAGCGCCATCTAGTGACACGGAGATGGGCAAGTCAGAGCTTTTGCGCAGCCCGGAGGACAAAATGAGGCGATTGTATGCGACTGGAGCGTTGGGGAGAAGAGAGCGGGATGGGCCAGGAGACAGGGGACAGGCAGGGGCGTCCACAAAACTGTCACCAAGGGGTGAGACTTGAGGAAAGTTAGGTATTTACGGTAAAACAGAGCACTTTACTGAGAAAGGAGTAAGCCCCAAGTGCTCAACCAGACTGAACAGAGCACTGCTCCCTAGAGCGAGACGGTCGTTCATTCACCGCTCATTCATTTATTCATCCACTAGCAGAGACTGAAGCCACTCAATGAATTAACGGATCTTGAAATTAACCAACACCTGCTAACATCACAGAAAGAGAGTCAACAAGACATCATGAGCCCTCTGATTAAAAATAAAAACAGCACCAAGAGTCTTACCAAAACGAGGGAACCCAGCAGGCAGAGGAACACGCTGAATGGCACCATGAAGATGCAGTCAGCAAAATCCAGACAGTCAGGTCAAACAGCCCCAGTTCCTCAGCAGATAACTTGTAAAGAACAGCAAAGAAAAAGAAAAAAAGGACGGAGGTTCAACTTACAGACTAAAAGAATTTTTAAAAATATCAGGAAGTTTTAAGTAGGCAAGACCGAACTATAGTGTCGAGGGATACGCCCAGGGATATGCTTTTGAGTGAGAAAAGTTTAAAGAAATGCAAGGAAGTGATTACTGCAAGAGGCAGGTATCTTTTGGGGGAAGGGAGGGACTGTGACCGAGAGGAGCTTCTGGAATAGTTGGCCAAGTTCTATTTCTCGGCCTGGGTGGTGGCTAAAAGGGTGCTGTCTGCTTACAGTCATTTATTTATTTTGAACAATTAGCCTGTTTTTATACAGACACACAGACTCCGTTTATAGGGTGCAATCAGATTCCTGTTTATAACTACAGAGCCTCTAACACCTGGAAGGGGAGGGCAAAAGTGTAATTCAACAAACTCAGCAAACATACGCTGTGTGAGACACTGAGGGCTGTGGGCAGACAGAGACACACATGGAGGAGGCAAATAAGCAGGAGGATGATGCAAGGGGGGTGTGAGGGGTATACATAAGTTCAAGCACAAGGCTATGGAAAGGAAGAAGAGGGGATGACCGGAAGGCTTTGCAGAGGGGGTGGCTAGCCTTCCTAAGTCCTGAAGGAAGAGTAGGATTATGATAGTGGGAAAAACCAGGGAGGCTGAGGAGGCAGACAGGGGCTAGCAACTAGGCTAAGACTTTGGAGCATTGTAGGCCTTTAAGGCATTTCTTGAAGCATGAATACTCTGTAGACTGGAGAAACCCCAAGATGGCCCCTGGACACCCTTTTAGCTCAGTAATGAAGTCACTCCCGAGGTTCACCCTTCAGCCAAAGATTAGACAGCCCTATAAAACAAAAGGAGACTAATGGGGCACAACAGCCCAGGGGCAAGGACTAGAAGGCAGGAGGGGACAGGAAAGCTGATAATGGGGAACCCAAGGTCGAGAAGAGGAGAGTGTTGACATGTCATGGGGTTGGCAACCAATGTCACAAAACAATATGCATACTAACTGTTTAATGAGAAACTATTTGTTCTGTAAACTTTCATCTAAAGTACAATAAAATTTTTTAAATGTTAAAAAAAAAAGATTACAGCTAAGAAAATCCTATGGAGCTCAGTTCTACTCTATTAAAAAAAAAAAAACAATACTCTGTAAAAAAGAAAGAAAACAATTCTGGTGTCAAATAAGTTTAAGAAAAGATGTACTGAGGACCTCTTTCTTGGAGATGCCAAGTGTCCACTAGATAAGAAGGACTCTGATGAGATGTGCAGTAAAGAAAGCCGCTGAACCTTGTTTAGCCCAATGTTTCTCAATGGATCAAACTTATTGGGCATGTCCCCCACCCCCTTATTAAACTTTGCCCCCCTTATTTTAATTTAGCTATTAACATGCCATGAAACAAGTGTCCTGTGGAATGACCTTTGGAAAATCTGGACTTTGGATCTAGCGTTGGAATGACAAGGTAAGGCCCGTGCCCCAGGAAGGAAATTCTGGTGATAGCTTCATAAAGGTGAGAGACTGGTTTCAGGGAGACCGGTGAGAAGCCTTTTGTCACAGTCCAGGTAAGCGATGGCGAGGGCCTCAACCAGGGCATCAGCAGTGGTTGGCAGGACAGGGGCCAGAAATTCAAGAGATTCTTTGGACTTAGCAGTTAGGTGGGTGTGGAAAGGAGAATGCCAGCGCCGTCCAACTTGTGTGACAGAAAGGACTAGGTGCTAAAAGCTGAAACAGGGATCTTAGAGGGTTGCTTTTGTCTTTTTTTTTTTTAAGTGGCTTGAAAAACTTGTATTATGAGCATGGATCCTGTGGGCACTTCAGAAAGAACACAGTCAAGAAGGCTTTGTTAGTGATATCTGGAGAGTCGACTGGGAGGGCCAGAAAGCTGGGGGTGACTCCACCGCTGGGGTCAGGAATCGCCAGGAAATAAAATCACTGCCACGGCTTGGAGTAGATGTTGGCAATCAGCTGTCAACCAGAATAACTACACATGGCTTCTCCATGTCGCCTGGGCTTCCTCACAGCATGGCCACTTGGCCACCTTGGACTTCCTACATGGTGGCTCAGAGCTCCAAGATAAGCAGGTGGAAGTTGTATCAGCTTTTTTTTTTTTTAATTTGTTTTTTATTTATTGCTCTTTACATGAAGGTTTACAGAACAAACTAGCTTCTTATTAAACAGTTAATACACATATTGTTTTGTGATATTAGTTGACACTCATTTATTAAGGTACCCATTTGTTTGGTGTTTCTTCCTGTATATCGCCCCCTAGGGGGCATTCTGGAATATGTAGGGTGTTTTGTTATCACATTGATGGGAGGCACCGCAGGCCAGGTTTGCTAGATATCCTGCAATGAATGGGGACAGTCTCACACAAAGAAGAATGGTTTCATGTCTTATACATTTTTTTTCAAATGTCCTGGTGGACATTGTTGTTGTTCCAACTCATAGCGACCCAATGTGACAGAGCAGAACTGCCCCAAAGGGTTTCCAAGGCTGTAATCTTTATGGGAGCAGCCACTAGGTCTTTTCTACCAGGGCTGCTGGATGGGTTCCAACCAGTAACCTTTCAGTTAGCAGCTGAGCACTTAACTGGTGTGCCACCAGGGCTCCTTTGCTGGACATTGGTATAGGTGAAGAAAAATGTGTTTCTAACTATCTAGGCCTAGCAATGTATTTCTTTTTCAGAGTTTTACTTTATATGATAGCAGTCTGTGGGTGGCACAAACAGTTAAGCACTCAACTATTAGCTGAAAGGTTGGTAGTTCAAATTCACCCAGAGGCATATCGGAAGGCAGGCTTGGGGATCTGCTTCTGATTTCAAGGTCATAGCCTTGAAAACCCTATGGAACCCTATGGAACAATTCTACTCTGCACACGTGGGGTTGCCCTGAGTTGAAATCGACTCAATAGTAACTGTGATGATTAGGGTTGCATGTCAACTTGGCTAGGCCATGATTCTTAGTGGTTTGACAGTCATATGATGTTGTTTGTGATCACTTCCATGATGAGATTTGATATAATGTGATCAACTCCACAATGGATCTGGTCACTGAGTAGCCTATCAGTTGAAAGGGAGTTTCCTTGGGCGTGTGGCCTGCATTGAATACCAGTAGACATTTTGGCAAGGCTCATGGGCTCTTTGCTCGAGCTGGATCCTGCACCTGGCTCCTGTTCATCTGACCTCCGGTTCTTGGGACTTGAGCTGGCAGCTTACCTCGGGTCTTGTCTGCCGATCTTGGGATTCACTGGTCTTCGCAGCCTGTGAGCAGGAGCCCTGCTCTCTGATCTGCTGATCTTGGGTTCACCAGCCTCTGCGGCTGCGTGAATCAGGAGAAGACTCCATCCTGGCCCAAGGACTTGGGACTTTCCAGTCTCTACAACCGCATGAGCCATTTTCTTGATATAAATCTCTCTATAAGCATATTTATATGCTTTACTGGTTTTGCTTCTCTAGAGAACCCAGTGTAAGACAGTAACTCACAACAAACAACAACAAGCAAATTGAGGGAAGACTATCTGTGTTCTCACTGACACTTTACCAAAGATGGCTCACCATTCTGAAAAATCTTGCCACTGGCCATAACATGCTGTGGCATTCAAGTCATCAATACCACCCACCTGTAGCAGTACATGTACCCAATGATTATCTAAATCGTACAGGTGTGAGCATCTAACTACTCCATCATGTCTTCTGGTGAAATCAAACTTAAGCATTTACATGTTGAAATACACCTTATCTTATCATCATTTAAGGAGCCCTGGTGGTGCAGTGGTTAAAGTGATTGACTGCTAACCAAAAGGTTGGCAGTTCTAAACCATCAGCAGCTCCCCAGGAGAAAGATGTGGCAGTCTGCTTCTGTACAGATTTACAGCCTTGGAAACCCTATACAGTTGCTATGGGTGGGAATCAACTAGACAGCAGTGGGTTTGGTTTTATCATCAATTACATTCTTTTTATTTCTCCCTCTGATTACAGTTAGGGCATTATACTGATTATTTTTTCAAAATTATGTGTGTAGGAAGATTATGTTACCTACGAATTTCATTTCAGTACAAAGAAGTGGGCATTACAAAATACCTGTTATGAAAAGGGGGCATTAGGCTGATTGGTTGAGAACACGAATCTATATATTATTGTCTATATGCAAAAACAAGCACAGTGTTACCCAGATGATTATCCAAAATCCTCTCGGGCTAAAGCTATTGTTTTGTTCTGACACATCTTCTTCCTTTCACTTTTTCTCTTAACAGAAACAGGCTCTACTTTCTGAATAAGACTCATCCACAGTATTTGTTAAAAATGTAGACTCCTGGGGCCCCTCCCACTGTTCAGATGTAGTGGGTCCGTGGACCACACTTTGAGAAAGACTATTCTGGACTCCCTGTCATTTTAGGCAATTGACTGATTCAGTGAAATCAAGAGAGGTCATGAGAGAATCAAGAGCTCTCTTACTTTCCTACCTAAAAAACTCCTACCTGTTCCCACTATCAAAGTGATAGCATGAAACCATTACTGAATGTTTTGATCTATAGAATACAAGGATCCTGATCAAAAGGGGGAATAATGGAGAACATAATTTCAAATTCTCAATGGAATCCAGACTTTCTGGAGTCATTGAGGCTGGATGAACCCCCAAAACTATTGCCCTGAGATAATCTTTAAACCTTAAATGAAAAATATCCCCTAAAGTCTTCTTTAAACCAAACAATAGTTCAGCTTAATTAAGTAAAGAATGTCTGCCTTGAGCATTGTGCTCTTTTCAAGAATTATCTATATGGGATCAAACTGACAACAGCAACTTGAAAGGTTAAATCGGAAGCTTAGGGAGCAGTGAGTTTATGTTAACGGGGGAAAAAAAAATTTGGAAAAAAAATGGTTGCACAACTTAAAGAACGTAATCAGTGTCACTGAATTGGACATATAGAAATTGTTGAATTGGCGTATGTTCTGCTGAGTATATTTTCAGCAACAACAAAAAAAAAAACAGGTTGTTTTTTAAAATGATAGCATGAAATTGCTTAGTGCATTAATGCATGTCTCCTGGCTCTGTCCACCACAACTGCTTTGAATGTATGCTTCATTCATTCAACAGTCACACATTCATTCAACAAGACTTGAGCACCTACTGATTGTCCTTGGATGGTGCAAATGGTTTGTACTACCAACATAAAGATTGGTGGTTCGAACCCAGTGGTGCCGTGGAAAAAGGCCTGGAAATCTGCTTCCATAAAGATTACAGCCAAGAAAACCCTATGGCACAGTTCTACTCTGTAACACATGGGGTCGCCATGGGTCAGAATTGATTCAACAGCAACTAACAACAACAACAATAGTCAATCAAGAAGGCAGAGGGCAAGGTCCTCACCTCTGGTGGGATTCAGAATTAGTTATCAGTGCCCTGCCCAAAGATCAAAGTTTCAAAGTACTTCCGTGTCCTATTAGGTGCCACACACTCCTGCTAAAAACCTTGTAGGTGGCCTGGTGGCCTCCTTTAGCCAGTCTACCTGGGTGGCCTGTCCCCAGAGTTTCACTTGCCCTCCACGCTGAGAAAGCTCATATGCAAGCAAACACTAGATGATGAATAAGGAAGACTGAAGAAGAATTGATGTCTTTGAATTGTGGTGTTGGCAAAGAATATTGACTATACTATGGACTACCAAAAGAACGAACATATCTGTCTTGGAAGAAGTACAACCAGAATGCTCCTTAGAAGCGGGGATGATGAGATTTCATCTCACATACTTTGGACACATTATCAGGAGGGATCAGTCCCTGGAGAAGGACATCATGCTTGGTAAAGTAGAGGGTCAGAGAAAAAGAGAAAGACCCTCAACGAGATGGATTGACACAGTGGCTGCAACAATGGGCTCAAACATCACAGCAGTTCTGAGGATGGTGCAGGACTGGGCAGTGTTTCTTTCTTTTGTACATGGTGTCACTATGAGTCAGAGCCAACTTGATGGCATTTAACAACAACAATCTTTACAGAAGCAGATCACCAGTTCTTTCTCTTGCAGTGCACTTACTGTGTACACTTTGTGGAATACAGAGACTAAGTGATGACTCATAACTTCAAGAACCAAAGGCACATCAGCAGAGGCAGTTAGCTAGTAATTCCAGCTGAGTCAAAGTGCCCAAACAGTGGCAGCTGCCTCTGGTGACACAGCCCTTCAGTGGGTCTTCCTGGGTCCAGATTCTGGCTCTGCCTCTGACTAGCCTGTGGCCTGGGACAGGTCATTCAGCCTCTCCTGACTCAGTTTCCTAATCAGTATAACAGGGATGATAGTAACAGGTGCCCCTGGGAGCACTGTTGTATTAAATTAATTAGCACAAATAAAAGAGTTATGCAGGGTAGTGCTTGGCCCACCAACCAGGTTTGATGGGTGTTGGCTGCCAATCATCTTCATCCTCATCCTACTCATCATTGTCATCATCATCATCATCATTATCAGGATTCAGAGGGAAGGGGAACACCAGGGGGCAGGTGTATTTCACCAAGAGGTGGGTCTTAGACCTTAAAGGAGACAGGGACATGGTTGAATGCTAATGGTACCATTAATGGCAGACACATTGTCATATATGTACTGTGATGGTTAAGATTGTGTATCAACTTACCTGGGCCATGATTCTCAGTGGTTTGGCAGTTACATAATGATGTAATCAACTCCATGATGAGATCTGATATAATGTAATCACTTTCATGATGAGATCTGCTATGAGCAGCCAATCAGTTGAAAAAGGAGTTTCCTTAGGGGTGTAGCCTTCCTCTGGTATATAAACAGGGGTTCCAGCAAGGCTCTCGCTCTGGATCCTGCAACTGATTCATCATCATCTGACCTCTGGATCCTGGGACATGAGCCAGCAGCCTGGTGTCTGATCTGCTGATTTGGGGTTCGTCAGCCCCTGCAACCACTTGAGTCAGGAGAAGCCTCCAGTCTAACACTTGATCCACAGTGTGGGGACTTGCCAGCCTCCACAACTTTGTGAGCCATTGCTTGAATTAAATCTCTCCCTCTCTCTTTCTCTTTCTTTCTGTCCTTCTCTCTCTCTCTCTCTCTATATATATATATATATATATATGTATATGTATATACATAGGGTTGCTATGAGTTGGAACTGACTCAACAGCACCTAACAATAACACTATATATTTATAAGGTTCACTGGCTTTGCTCCAGTGATTACATTATATTACATTATGGAAGAGCAACCAGTCCAGTGTCTGCCAAACCACCGAGATCATAGCTTAGCCAAGCTGACACATAACATTAAATATCACACATGTATACGGCCCTTCCTCTGTGTTCTACATACATTGCAGAGGGTTATTGAGAAAGAGCCAGGAGTCAGATGTCAGCCAAACAGAGCTGTATGTGGAAATACAGACAAGGACTCAATGGAGTTTAAAAAAAAACCAGTTACCATCAAGTCAGCTCCAACTGATGGACAGCCCATGTGTGCAGAGTAGAACTGGGCTCCACAGGGTTTTCAATGGCTGATTTTTCAGAAGTAGATTTCCAGGACTTTTTTCCGAGTTGCCTCTGGGTGGTTGGGAACCACCAACCTTTCAGTTAGTAACCAAGTGCAGTGATGTTTATGAGCCCATTAAGTGCAGAAATGGTTAAGGATCGGAATTCCAGAAAAAAGTGCATGCTTGCTTTCATCGTGCAGGCTTTCTGGAAGGAAGGACAGGATGAGACAACTCCTCTGGCACCCCCACCCTCCCCCAATCCCACAGGCTCTCCATGGACTGTTTAGGTCTTACCAACTCTGGAGAACTATTATGATCCATCAGATGGGGAAATAATTTACTTTACAAAGTGGTGTGTGTGGACTTTCACCATTGACTGTGATTGCAACAGCAAATCATTTCAGCTGGCTGAGTGTATAATCTGTGTGCTAAACTTCCCTCAGCATGGATGTACACAAGGAGGAAAATGGCCCCCTGGGACCACTCCTGCTGTTGAGTCAACAGCAGTGGTTTGTAAATGGGCTGAGATGTACCCGAGCTGTGCTCAGGAACCTCCAAGTTTCGTCTGCTCATCATCCCACATTCAGAAGCTGTCCTCACCAATCCATCTGTAGTACAGCAGGCCCCGGGAGCATGCACCCGACCCGTAAAGGGACTATTGTATGACTGCTGATACTCTGCTTGTCTGCCACCAACCAGCCAAAGGAAGAAAGGAAAGCAGCCAGCTGCCAGGCCAGCCCAAGGGTGTCTATGCCCCTTTTGTGTCTTCCTCCCAAGTCACATGCATCAAAAGCAGTCAAGTCAGGCAGTAGGTGGGCAATCATCTGTGTGAATTGTTCATTGACTTGTACCCTTGATTATGGTCTCCAAGAAAAGTGTTTCATCACAATGGCGTGGCTTGGACCGGGTTATGGATTGAATTGTGTCCCCCTAAAATATGTGTTGAAATTCTAACCTCTGAGCCCTGGTGACACAGCGGTTAAAGTGCTTGGCTACTAACTGAAAAGTCAGAGGTTCAAATCCACCAGCTGCTCCATGGAAGAAAGATGTGGCAGTCTGCTTCCATAAAGATTAAACGCACTGTTGTCAAGTCAATTCTGACTCATAGTGGCCCTGTAGGATACAGCATAAATGCTCCAGAGGGTTTCCAAGGCTGTAAATCTTTTCGGAAGCAGACTGCCACATCTCTCTCCCACAGAGCAGCTGGTGGTTCGAATGGCAGACCTTTTGGTTATCAGATGAGCCCTTTAACCACTGCACCACCAGGGCTCCTTTTCCATAAATATTACAGCCTGGGAAACCCTATGGGCAGTTCTACTCTGTCCTATAGGGTTGCTGAGTCAGAATCGGAATTTTGGTTTTGGTACCTGTAAATATGACACTGTTTAGAAAGAGGCTTTCTTTTGTTATGTTAGTGAGGTCATACCAGAGCAGGGTGGGTCCTAAACCTAATCATTTCTGAGTTATAAAATGACCAGAATAGATACAGAGACACACACAAGAGGAAGACACCACATGAAGACAGACTCACACAGCAAATGCATCTACCAGCCCAGGAATGCCATGGATTGCTGACTGCTACTACAAGCTGAAATAGACCAAAAAAAAAAAAAAAAAAAACAAAGAGTCACACCCTAAATTTGGACTTCTATCCTCCTGAACTGTGAGAAAATAAAATTTTGTTCTTTAAGGCCACTACATGTGGTATTTTGTTATAGCAGCTCTGGGTGACCAAGACAGAAAGTGTGTTCCAGGACCTGCCAGGCTTCCTGCCCCAATCCCACTGTTCCCCACGGAGAAGTCCTGGAATCTCAGCCAGGGGCTGGCCTGTGCTGCCTTGAGGCAGGACGCTTCACAACAGCCACTGAGGAACACTTAGGATTGTCAGCACAAAAGCTGGCACTGAATTGCACATACAGCATAAGCTCACCTGGGTATCAAGAAAGAAACCACTTCGTCAGCCACGGCTACCACTCAGATACTGCATTATGAGTTATTTCCGAATTTTTTACGTGTTCTAATATTTTGACAGTGAATGTGCAATACTTTTGCAAGGGGAGATAATCATAAAACAAAATTGCAAAAAATAAATCTCAAGGTCTCACTCTAACCTTGCTCCAAATACTAGTAACAAAACTCGTGTCCAGGGAACACCATGACCAGTCACGTGAGGACTGGGACCTCAAGGCGTCAACAGCTTTTACAAAGTGCAGAGAAGAGCACAGGGGTTGACCGCCACAGGACTTGGGTTCCAGTCCTACTGGTAGGAGCCAAGGCAAGTCCCTTCCTGGCCTGGAATCTCACTATTCATATCCCTTAATTACACATGAAAGCTGGCCAGCCTGCCTCCTACAGTTGACACTTGTTTTTCTTCCTGTTCAGTATTCCTCACCCATCCTATTAACAAAGGGCTGCTGTAACAAAGTAGCACAAAGCCATGGCTGTAAACAACAGAAATGTATTCTTTCATCGTTCTGGAGGGTGAGAGTTCAAGATCAGGGTGTCGGCGGTGTTGATTCCTTCTACGGCTTTGAGGCAGACTCTGCTCTGAGCCTCTCCTTAGTTTCTGGTACCTCCAGGCGTTCCTTGGCTTTCAGCTGCATGTCCCCTGGCCGTCTTCCCTCTGTGTCTCTCTCTGTGTCTCTTCTCTTTTATAAAGACATCAGTCATGTAGGATATGACTCACCCTACTCCAGTATGACCTCATGTTAACCTAACTGATAACATCTTCAAAGACCTCATTTCCAAAAAGGGTCACACTCACAGGTACAGGGGTTAGGCCTTCAGCATATCTTTTTAGAGGGGACACAATTTAATCCGTGTCATGGATTGAATTATGTCCCTCCAAAATTTCTGCCAACTTGGCTGGGTCATGATTCCCAGTATTGTGTAATTGTGTATCATTTTGTAATCTGATGTGATTTCCTTCAATAATGTAAATTCAATCACTATGATTTAATGAGATGAATTAGCAGCAGTTATACTGATGAGATATACAAGACTGGATAATGTCTTAAGCTGATTGTTTTTGAGATATAAAAGAGAGAAGTGAGCAGAGACACGTGGGGAACTCATACCACCAAGAAAGCAGAGCTGGGAGCAGAGCCCATCTTTGGACATGAGGTTCCTGTGCCGAGATGCTCCCAGAGCCAACAGAGAGAGAAAGCCTTCTCCTGGAGCTGATGCCTTGAATTTGGACTTGTAGCCTACTGGACTGTGAGAGAATAAACCTCTCGGTTAAAGCCATCCATTTGTGGCATTTCTGTTATAGCAGCACTAGATGACCAAGACAATCCATAACACCCACTCTGTGCAATTCTGCTTGCTGTCCCTGCTTCTCTGAGTCAAGGTGGGCTCAGAAGCCAGCCTGGCCAGAGCCTGGACATAGTTCCTGGTCAGGGGCGGGAAAGGGGCAAGGCAGCCAGGCAGAGATGGCTGCTTGAAGAAAGAGATTTTCCTGCTTTCTAAGAACTCCAGCCCTAAGGAGTGTGTAAGCCTGGAGCTGTCGTGTGTTTTTTTTTTTTTTTTTTTGCTGCTGCAGAGAAAGTGTGCCTGAGAGTGAAGCCAACAAACAAGAAAACCGTGCTGAGAGATGGAGAGAGACTGAGTCCTGCTGACCTCCCTGAGTTCAGCCCTGCCCGCAGCCAGCGTTGCCCCTTCCGAGTCCTGTTCAGTCAACCAATAACTTTCCTTCCATGCTTAAGCGAGCTCCATGGGGATTTCTACCCCCTGCAACTGCAAGACTCCTGATAAAACTACCTGGCGGGGATGTGTTGGGTCGTGGACCTGATGCTCTTTGAAACACAGGCAGCTCCGGCCAGAGCAGCACACGGCAGCCTGCTAGCCAAAGCCACCTGTCTTAGTTATCCAGTGCTGCTATAACAAGAAATACCACAAGTGGATGGCTTTAACAAACAGAAGTTTATTCTCTCACAGTCTAGTAGCTAGAAGTCTAAATTCAGGGCATCAGCTCCGGGGGAAGGCTTTCTCTGTCAGCTCTGGAGGAAGGTCCTTGTCATCAATCTTCTGCTGGACTAGGAGCTTCTCTGCACAGGAACCCTGGGTCCAAAGGACACGCTGTGCTCCCAGCACTGCTTTCTTGGTGGTATGAGGTCGCACCACCCCCTCCCCTTTCCTTTTATCTCTTAAGAGATGAAAGATGGTGCAGGCCACACCCCAGGGAAACTCCCTTTACATTGGATCAGGGATGTGATGGGTAATGTGTTACCTCCCACCCTAATCCTTTTTAACATAAGCTATTCTTGTCTCATTAACCACAGGCACAGATTAGGATTTATAACACATAGGAAAGCTACATCAATCACAAAATGGAGGACAATTGCACAATCCTGGGAATCACGGCCTAACCAAGTTGACACATATTTTGGGGGGGGGAAACAGTTCAATCCATGACACCACCTGAGCCAATGTTTTAAAATCTGGATTTCATATAAAACTCCAGACTTACAGCTTCTTTTAAAAAATCAGAAGATATAGCAACACTGGGCCTGTGTTCTTGCAGAATTTGCTGGGGCTGAAAAGGGCTGCCACCCTGTATCAGAACATTCATTCCCCACAGATTCCCTTTGTTTTCTCCAGCACTGAGACTGGTAGAGCTGCCTCTGTAAATGAACCTGTCTGTTCTTGCTTTTTCTTAGAGTGGAGAAATAGTTCTCTGTATCCGTGCCTCTGTCAGGATGGTGTGGAGGGCTGTAACACTGAGGTCTCCAGTAAGCCATGCCTCCTGGGGTCAATGCTCCTGTGTGGTCCCTCTCACGCTGACACTGGGCAGGGCCGTGTGACTTGTGTTACCCAATGAGTCATCAGAAAGCATAAGCAAGGCAGACAACTGATAAAGCTAGAGAAAGAGGGTTTGCTGTGGGTGAGAAGTGTGGGTTAGCATGAGAGACCACATGGAAACAGAGGATGAGAGATCACAGGGATACAGAGGATGAGAGATCACATGGAGACAGAGGATGAGAGATCACAGGGAGACAGAGGATGAGAGATCACAGGGAGACAGAGGATGAGAGACCACAAGGAGACAGAGGATGAGAGATCACATGGAGACAGAGGATGAGAGATCACAGGGAGACAGAGGATGAGAGACCACAAGGAGACAGAGGATGAGAGATCACATGAAGACAGAGGATGAGAGATCACAGGGAGACAGAGGATGAGAGACCACAGGGAGACAGAGATGAGAGACCACAGGGAGACAGAGGATGAGAGATCACATGCAGACAGAGGATGAGAGATCACAGGGATACAGAGATGAGAGACCACAGGGATACAGAGATGAGAGACCACAGGGAAACAGAGATGAGAGACCACATGGAGACATAGGATGAGAGATCACAGGGAGACAGAGATGGGAGATCACAGGGAGACAGAGATGAGAGACCACAGGGAGACAGAGATGAGAGACCACAGGGAGACAGAGGATGAGAGACCACAGGGAGACAGAGGATGAGAGACCACAGGGAGACAGAGGATGAGAGACCACAGGGAGACAGAGATGGGAGATCACAGGGAGACAGAGATGAGAGACCACAGGGAGACAGAGATGAGATACCACATGGAGACAGAGGATGAGAGACCACATGGAGACAGAGGATGAGAGATCACAGGGAGACAGAGATGAGAGACCACAGGGACACAGAGATGAGAGACCACAGGGAGACAGAGATGAGAGAACACAGGGACACAGAGATGAGAGATCACAGGGAGACAGAAGATAAGAGATGACAGGGATACAGAGATGAGAGACCACAAGGAGACAGAGGATGAGAGACTACATGGAAACAGAGATGAGAGACCACGTGAAGACAGGGGATGAGACCCCACAGGGACAAAGGGGCCACTGGCAAGGAAGAGCTCAATGAATGACAGATGAAGTCAAAATGACACCCATTTTAAAAAAATCGCCATGGAGGCAATTCCCACTCATAGTGACCCTAGAGTACAGAGTAGAACTGTACCATAAGGTTTCCAAGGCTGTAAATGTTTACCAAAGCAGACTGTCAAATCTTTTTCCCATGGAGCAGCTGGTGGGTTTGAACTGCCAACCTTTTGGTTACCAGCTGAGCGCTTTAAAAACTGTGACAGTGAAGAATATTACTCAGCCGTAAAGAGAAATGAAGTTCTAATACATGCTCTGACATTGAACCTTGAAGCATGACAGTGAGTGAAATAAGTCAGACACAAAAGGTCACATGTTATATGATTCCACTTATATGAAATATCTAGAATAGGCAAAAGCATAGAGACAGAAATTTTATCAGGGGTCGAGAGGAAGGGAGAATGGGGAGGTATTGCTTAATGGGTACAGAGTGTCTGTTCGGAGTGATTAAAAGGTTTGAAAGTTGACAGAGGTGGTGGTTGTGTAATGTGAATGTAATTAATGTTACTAAATTGTACGTGTAAAATGGTTAAAATGGCACATTTTATGTTATATATGTTTTACCGCAACAAAATTAGCATGAGGTCACAGTAGGGTGGACCCTAATTCAATCTGACTAATATCCTTACACAGGTGAAGAGACACGGACAGAGACACAGAAGAAAAAAGGCCGTGTGACGACACAGGCAGAGACTGCAGTGATGCATCTACAAGCCAAGATCGCCAGCAACCATCAGAAGCTGGAAGAGGCAGGGACGGCTCTTCCCCTAGAGCCTTCAGACAGAGCATGGCTCCACTGACACCTTGATTTTGGACTTCTAGCCTCTAGAACTGTGAGACAATAATTTTCTGTTGTTTTAAGCCACCCAGTTGATGGTACTTTGTTAAAGCATCTCTAGGACATTAATAACGCCAACCAGCTGTAGGAATGGTTGAAAATACAAGACTGGCTAGTAGCCTTCAGTCTTTTTGTCCCCACCTGAAATCTGAAAGGCACAAACCAATTCCTAAATATTGATTGAGCATCTACAACATGATTGATGTTGAAGACACGCCCTTTGCTCTCATGAATGCACACTCCAGGCGGGGAGACAACACGTACTCGAGAAGTTGCATTAAAATCTAAGAGGTGTATTACTCAGGACAACAATGGGCAGACTTCACAAGACCATGGGGATTCTTTACTAAATAAATTCCTGGTGTAATAACAAGTTCTGTAGATCATGAACAGTACTGGGCTGGGAAGGCTGGTTCCATTCTGCGGCCAATGACCATACAAGTCATTGGATCAACCAGACAACAAACCTCCCTGTTGTGGGTTGAATTGTGTCCTCCAAGAAGAAATATTGAAGGCCTAATTCTGGAACCTGTGAACATGACTTTGTTTGGAAATAGGGTCTTTGAAGATGTTATTGGTTAAATTAACATGAGGTCATACTGGAGTAGGGTGGGTCCTAATCCAGTGAGTGGTGTCCTTATAAAAGAGGAGAAGAGGCACAGAGAAAAGACAGCCATCTGAGGGCAGAGGCAAAGATTGGAATGATGCATCTACAAACAAAGAATGCCAGCTGGAAGAGGTTGATTTCAAACCGGGCCATGAAGGACTATGTCACAGATTGAGTTCTTGGGAAGCGGAGCTGAGATGGAGCTTGGGGTGTAAGACGTTTATTAGGGATCAACACTTGTGAAAGGAAGGGGGCAAAAGAGGTTGGGCAGAGGAAGAAGTCGAACCACTGTGCAGGCTCAGCAAGGCTTAGTCCCAACCAGTGAGGAGCTCTGGAACAAACATTGTGCCCCACTGGCTAGGCCTCACCCTCGCCTCTCTCAGTCACCAGATGTGAGCTGCCCTGGAAAGGGCGTGACCTTGACAAGGGGCTGTCTGAAGGTGCTGACCTGGAGACTGTTGGCCACCTCCCTGCAGTTCTTTGTCTATGTGCAGGTCTATCTCCATGCCTGCCACAGGTGAGGCTTTGAGATAAGGGGACAGGATACTCCAGGAGAGGAGGAAGGTACAAACGTGTTTGGGTGGGGGTCCATGGCGCTGTGAGGGAGGCCACCCAGCCAGCTCCAGTTACCCAGAACTTACAGGATGACAGGGTCTTCACCCAGGGCAACTCACAGTGGGACATGTAATTCCCAAACCCTTCTCTATGGGCTCAGAGCCAGAAGAAGAGCCCTCAGGATGAGAACTGCAGGTCGGTACAGTAAGTAACTCACAGTGTGTGGCCAACACCACACACCAGTCAGTGAACCCAGTGGTCTTAGATACCTAGTGCTGCTGTAACAGAAATACCTCAAGTCGGGGGCTTTAACAAACAGAAATTTATTTTCTCACAGTTTAGGAGGCTAGAAGTCCCACTTCAGGGCACCAACTCTAAGGGAAGGCTCTTTCTCCATCTGCTCTGGAGGAAAATCCTTGCCTCAGCTTCTCTAGCCCCAGTGCTCCTCGGTTCCTTGTCCATCTCCACGTGGCATCTATCTTTCCCCCATCTGTGCTTACTTGTCTCTGTGCCTTATCTGCTCTTTTCATATCTCAAAAATGATTAGGTTTAAGACACTCCCTACACTGATGTGGCCTCATTAACATAACAAAGAAAACCCTGTTCTCACAGAGGATGACATCCACAGGTATAAGGGTTAGGATTCCAACACAATTTTTGTTGTCATGTGCCATGGAGTTGATTCTGACGAACTCTGTTATGACAGACTAGAACTCCCCCACAGGGTTTTCTAGGCTGTAATCCTTACGGAAGCAGATTGCCAGGTCTTTTCTCCCTCAGAGCTGCTTGTGAGTGTGAACCACCGACCTTTCAGCTATGTCTCAGGAAAAGACAGTGTTCAGTACAGTCAGTGAGACAGAGCCATAATATGCTGACCACGCTACCTAATTTTAATCTGGATTTCTAGACTAACCGCTATGTGTTTTGAGACAAATATGATTTTCCTCAGTGATCAAAACTGGGATGTGAAACCATATGCCCTGAGGGGTCTTAACCAAGTGACCATCGCACTCCTCAAGATACACAGACTCAGGAAGAGTGTTGTCTGGGTGCTGTTGCCTACAAGACACTTCTGCAAGATAGACAGGAAAATACATGTAAGCATCTTGTGACCACCACCTAAGCATCCCGTGAAACTCTCTGTAATCACTAACTATACTATGAATAATCAGTAACCAATCAGAGCGTGATTATTACAGCGTTCATTGATTTTCCTGTAATTGCCCTCCCTATGGTTTGGCTCCTCCTTTTACCCCATAAGAATACTTGTATAACCAAACTGCCCGGGACTACCTGGTTCCATTTTCAATGGGATATGTAGTTCCCCAATTGCAATTGTTTTAAACCCTTAATAAACCTCTCTGTTTTAATTTGAAATAGCAGTCACGTTTTTCTCTATAACAGTAGCTAAGCGCTTAACCATTGTGCCACCAAGGCCCCTCACCACATATTTTGGGGGAGACACAATTCAATCTATAACACCAGCCTAATCCTACTTAATGAAAATCAGAAAAAATATAAGAAATCTGGATCTCCTTAGGTTCCACTCAAAGTCTTTAATCCTTAAGTTTCAACTTACAATGTTAAAATGTGGCCACTCCTAAGATATGAAGTCCAAAGATACCAATATGGCAAGGTCCTGGTAGAGAAGCTGCCTGGCCACGTACCAAAGATGGCGCCCTCAGAATTTTTAACAGTACATGAGCTTTCTACCACCTCGCCCTCTTCATTTTGAATCACAAGAACCCGCTCCCAGGCTGTGCGGGACAGTCCTGACACCTGCCTTATTTTACCCCTGTGCCAACATCCCATTACCACCTCCCTTTCTGACACGTGAGGAAGAAAATGGGTCAGGCCTCGGCACAACTCATTTCAAAGACTGCCAACACTCAGCTAGCATAATCCAATCCTACTCTTAGCTCTCACACTTACAAACCCCAAGGTACTAGAGCATTACAATATAACTTGCTTTCTTCAAAAGTGATCAGAGCAAATTTGCTCACCAGGGGAAGGCAATGAAGGAGGAGGAAAGATGGTCTAAATACTCGGGCACTTCCCTGGAGATGTAATTAGTATATCTTGACAATCAGTCATTTTTACCTCTGTCATAATTTTCAGCAGCACGTTAAGCTGCTGAAAATGAAGTACGGCTATTAATTAGTGCAAAGATTCATCAGGTAATGACAACAGATGGAAAGAAATCAGTTTGGGGAATGGAAAGGATGAATCACTCCATACATTGATTCTTGCTGTAGTTGTGTAAATCTAGCTGTTTTGTGCTTAAAGAAGGTCAAGCTACTGCCTTCTTTGACCTGGGGCTTGATTGCTGCTATGGGAAGAAGGCTTTCTACTACATGCTGGTCACGGGGCATTACGAAATCCCCCTCTTCTGGGCGAAGCCTTCTCAGACTGGCCAGGCCCACAGTCACTTCTCTGTTCTCTGAGTTCTGAGACCTGTCATGTGTACGTCCATCATGTCTTGTCTCAGGGCATAGTGGTGTGGTTGCTCTGTATCATTGCTAAACGCACGCTGCTATTTTTAACTGTACTTTAACCTTCTCAAAGAGAGTAGAAACTTGAGGGTGGAGACCACAGCCACTCCACATATGCCCAGAACTGATACTAATTTCAACACAGTTGCTTAAGAAATCATTACTACTTTCACTGAGAAATGTGTTGCATTCCTGCCGAAAATTACGTTAACCAGCCTGAGTGGGAACTTGTGTACTGTAAGCTTCAGGTCATTCAGAACTGAGGCTATGGGAGAACAAACCATCAGTGGATGGAGATGGGGAGGGAGGGGGGAGACCCTGGAAACAAGCTCCGGCTCAGGAACCCCCAGGGACTCAATGAGAGTGACAGCTGTGCTGGAAACAGGAGCTGGACCTTGTCTGAATTAAGTTTCTTCTTTCAAACATTCATGGAACCTCACTGGGCTCACTGGACGCTACTGGAAGTAATTGCTCCTGCCTTCTTGTCCTAGCCCTTTTAGACAAAATTAATGTTTGCTGAAGAAATCCAGAACCAAACCAAACTCGTTGCCATAGGGTCAATTCTGACTCATAGAGACCCTACAGGACAGAGTAGAACTGCTCCATAGGGTACCCAAGGCTGTAATTTTTACGGAAGCAGACTGTCACAGCTTTCTCCCGCAGAATGGCTGGTGGGTTCAGATGGCCGCCCTTTCGGTTAGTAGCTGAGAGCTTAACCACTGCACCACCAGGGCTCCTGGAGAAATCCCGAGGGATCCTCATTTGGGCCTATTCCATGGAGACAAGCTTCGGTGGGTGTCCGTTGGTCTCTCCCATCAGGCAGTGCTGTAGGGAGAGGACTGTTCACCCATCCAGCCAACATGTACTGAGCCCTTACGATGGGCAAGCTATGGTGCCAGGCCCTGTCTGGGAAAGGGTGGGGCTACTGGGTGGAAAGGAGTATGTATGGACAGATGATCAAAGGTCAAGCCTGACTTCTAGAGCTCACAGTACTGGGATGGTAGTGGAATTGGCACATAAATATCTCCAACACAACAGGGAGTAGTAAGTGGCCTGTGAAGTTCAGAGAAGGTTCTTGGAAGCACAGAGAAAGTAAAGAAGTAACTGAAATACAAAAGCATTGTGTCACTCCTGCCCTCTCAGAGTTTCTGCCAAGGAAGTGCACAAACTAGAGAATTCTCTGGAACAGGTTAAGTGCCCACTTAGGGTTCTGTTGGTCATTTTATTCATTGCTCTAAATACTTTGTATTTATTTATGATATATTTGGGTACATTGTATTTATTGATTTGGATACATTGTATTTATTGCTGTACTGGCCATCCAAACCAAACCCATTGCCGTTGAGTTGATTCCGACTCACAGCAACCCTATAGGACAGAGCAGAACTGCCCCATAGGGTTTCCAAGGAGCAGCTGGTGGATTCAAACTGTCAAATTCGAAGCCAAGCTCTTAACCACTGCACCACCAGGGCTCCAGTGCATGGGTCACAGTGCGCACAATATTGCCAGACTGATCATGGAAAAACCGCCGTAGCTACAACAAAGAAAATGACTGGAAGTAACTGCAAATGTGCTGATGCTTAAATAGCTTAAGCGTCTCTTTTCTTTCCCAATGAGAAAGAAAGAAAAAGAGAGAGACGGAAGGAGAGGGGTTTAAGGGCACTGGCTCAGGCATCCTTTAAACAAAGACTTAGTGTTATGCCATGGAGAAGTCCCAAAGATGCTTACCGTGGCTCAGAGTGTGAGCTCTGGACACAGACTGTGACTCATGCACCACCTCTGACATGTACCAGCTTTGTGATCTGCGCAAGTTCATAGCGTTGCTGTAAGAATTCCAATAACACACCATGTGTGAAGGATCTTTGGGAAAGCTTAGAGCATTGCAAATGTAGGTAACATTGTAGCAGAAAGTGTCAAACTATTTTATCTCCGTGCCTTCCTTTTTTTAAGCCCCTTTCTTTGGAGGGTCTGGCCTCCTTGGAGGATGCTGACGTACGCTGTCATGTTCTTGTAAATACGCCAAGTGACAAGCTGGGCTTGGATGATTTAATGAAGCTCTTCTGTGCCCACAGCTGTTCTCTTTCCTTCCAGCAAATCCCCTTTGTAAATATTGAATAAGCCTTCAGCCTCATTCTTGGGTTTGATCTTCATGACTTAATGGGAAGCATGGACAGGCTCTGTCTCCAAAGGGAGATTTTTTTTGGATAAACCACAGCCCACTGGTTACTGAGATAATAATTGGAAGAGCATAATACTTACATAATGACTGTTCTTTGGGCAACATTCTGAAGTCAAAAACTTCCTTGTTCAGGACACAGTCATTACAGGTCTTAAGGGTCAAAATCTCAGGTTACATGTAAAACACTTGTTGTTATTGTTGTTAGATGCCATCAAGTGGGGCCACGACTCACAGAGACTCTATGCACAATGGAATAAAATGCTCCGTGATCCTAGCCTATCCCTGTGACCAGTTGCAGCTCAGACTGTTGTGATCCATAGGGTTTTTACTGGCAGATTTTCAAAAGTAGATTGCCAGGCCTTTCTTCCTAGTCTCAGTATGAAAGCTCTGCTGAAACCTGTTCAGCATCATAGCAACATGCAAGCCTCCAATGACAGATGGGTGGTGGCCATGCATTAGGTGCACTGGGCAGGAATTGAACCCGGGTCTCCCGCATGAAAGGTGAGAAGTCTACCACTGAACCACCACTGCCCTTTCGAGACATATTTATGACTTTTAACATATGTTCATGAGAATACTTATATGAGATGCCTGTGTATAAACGTTATTGTTAGGTGCCATTGAGTCAGTTCCAATTCATAGTGACCCTACATAAGACAAAACGAAACACTGCCCGGTCCTGCACCACCCTGACAGTCGTTGCTATGTTTGAGCCCATTGTGGCAGCCACTGTGTCAGTCCATCTCATTGAAGGTCTTCCTTTTTTTTGCTGACCCTCTACTTTACCAAGCATGATGTCCTTCTCCGTGGACTGATCCCTCTTGATACCATATCCAAAGTATGTGAGACAACTTCTCGCCATCCTCACTTCTAAGGAGCATTCTGGCTGTACTTCTTTCAAGACAGATTTGTTCATTCTTTTGGCTGTCCATGGGATATTCAATATTCTTTGCCAACACCGTAATTCATCAGTTCATCATAAGGCATCAGTTCTTCCATCTTCCTCCTTGTCCAGCTTATGTATGCATATGAAGTGATTGAAAATACCATGGCTTGGTCATGGCTTAATCCTCAAAGTGACATCTTTGCTTTTTAACACTTTAAAGAGGTCTTTTGTAGCAGATTTGCCTAGTGCAATGCATCATTCGATTTCTTCACTGCTGCTTCCATGGGTGTTGATTGTGGATGCAAGTAAAATGAAATCCTTGACAACTTCAGTCTTTTCTCCATTTATCATGATGTTGCTTATTGGTCCAGTTGTTTTTGTTTTCTTCATGTTGAGGTGTAATCTATACTGAAAGCTGTAGTCTTTGACCTTCATCAGCAAGTGCTTCAAGTCCTCTTCACTTTCAGCAAGCAAGGTTGTGTCATCTACATATCACAGGTTGTTACTGAGTCTTCCTCCCATCCTGATGCCACATTCTTCTTCATATAGTCCAGCTTCTTGGATTATTTGCTCAGCATACAGATTGAATAAGTATGGTGAAAGGATACAATCCTGACGCTCACCTTTCCTGACTTTAACCCATGCTGTATCCCCTTGTTCTGTTTGAATGACTGCCTCTTGGTCTATGTACAGGTTCCTCATGAGCACAATTAAGCGTTCTGGAATTCCCATTCTTCACAATGTTATCCATAATTTGTTATGATCCACACAGTCGAATGAATGACTTTGCATAGTCAATAAAACACAGGTAAACACATGTTTACCCGTGTATGTGTATAAGTAGATGCAATACAACCACAAGTTCTTCTTGTGCACAGTTAAGTTGGCACTCCATGATTGAAGACTTGCTGTGCTCTGAGTGGTTGACACTACTTAGTTTTGGCATAACAAATTCAAGGGTCTGCTTCTAAAAGTATCTGTCTCCTGGGATTCAAGGGTCTGGAAAATGCTGACTACCTAACTGGAAGATAGGTGTGAAAAGAGATGTGTCACACGAATTGATACATAGCGGCATTCTGAGAGTCCCTGAGATTCTCAGGAATTCTGGGGGACTGTCTTTTAGAGTGGTAGAATGGGAAGACTGGTCTCAATGAAACAGCAATTCAGGTGGTACAGCAGTGTGCACCGTAAGTATCTATCCCGGCCAATTCAGGCCTCTGTCACCTCTCAGCTAGATAACTTACTGGCATCCTAACTCATCTCTCCTTACCACTCTTCTTAGACTGTCATTCAAGGTTTTTCACAATCTGGCCTTTTGCTGATACATGAGGCAGAAGCGAAATGCCCCACCCCCACCCCAGGAACCAAGAGATAAGGGAAAAGAGGTTTCTCCTGGGATTTTCTCTAGGAGAATTCCTGGACAAGGATGACATTAGTGATCTGTGGGAGTAATTGGGAAATTTTTATTAACATGAGATCCAAGAGTTTGGAAGCCACCCACCCCCACCCCCAACTCTAATCCAGAAGTATGGGCAGGCATGATGGATATTTACAACAATGACCAAAAAAAAAACAGCAGCTGCTGAGGTTGCTTACGTACAACCAAAAATCTCACTGGATTTGATTCTTTGGTTCAGAGGTTTAGGGCCAGGGTTTCATGGGACATGTTTGGTGCTTCTGTTCTACCTCCTAGTTCATCGCGTAGTGCCTGCAAGCGGGGGCAGTCACGGCCTTGGCAGGATGCTTGTCCTTTTCCCACTTTTGTTTATTCTGTAACATTCCTTGGACTCAGGCAGACATGGCCTTGGCAGGATGCTTGTCCTTTTCCCACTTTTGTTTATTCTGTAACATTCCTTGGACTCAGGCAGACATGGCCTTGGCAGGATGCTTGTCCTTTTCCCACTTTTGCTCTTTGAACATATGCTGAATAAAATCTTTCCTTCTGCTTTAAAAAAAAAAAAAACTTGCAAGTGACTATACAAGGCACCACAATTGGTCTTTATTCACCAGGAGCAACGGAGGAGGAGGGAGAGTCAGAAGTAGGAAGAGGAAATGGAATGTGTGACTACTTGCCTTCATGAACAACTGCCTCCTTTGCCATGAGACAAGAATTTGATGTACCTAGCTACCATTACTGAACATTTTGACCAAAGATTCTCTAAAGAATCCTGACCAAAAGGGGGAAAACGCAGAAGAGAATTCCAAATTTTCATGGACTCCAGACCTTCTGGAGTCATCGAGGCTTGATGAACCCCTGAAACTATTGCCCTGAGATCACCTTTAAACCTTGTGTTAGTTATCTAGTGCTGCCATAACAGAAATACCACAATGGATGGTTTTAACGAAGAGAACTTTATTTCCTCACAGTCAAAGTAGGCTAAAAGTCCAAATTCAGGGCGTCAGCTCCAGGGGAAGGCTTTTTCTCTCTGTCATCCTTCTTCTCTTCGGTGTTAGCCTGGGCTAGGAGCTTCTCTGTGCAGGGACCCCAGTCCAAAGGATCAGCTCTGCTCCTGGCACTGCTTCTTGATGGTATGAGGTCCCCCTCTTCTCTCTGCTCACTTCTGTCTTTTTATATCTCAAGAGATTGCCTCAGGACACAATCCAGTCTTGTAGATTGAGTCCTGCCTTGCTCACACAACTGCCTCCCATCTTCCTTCATTAACATCATAGAGGCAGGATTTACAACATATAGGAAAATCACACAACACCGGAATCAGGGCCCAGCCAAACTGATACACACATTTTTTGGGGGACATAATTCAAACCATGACAAACCTTAAATCAAAAATATCCCCTGAAGTCTTCTTTAAACCAAACTACAGTTCATCTTAAACTAGTAAAAAAGGTCTGCCTTGAGGATTTTGGTCTTTAAGAACTATCCATATGGAATCAAAATGATGACAGCAACTCAAAAGACTACACAGGAAGCTTAGGGGCAGTCAGTTCATGTTAATGAGGGAGGAGCAATTCAGAAAAGTAGGGTGTCGTGGATTGAATTGTATCCCCCAAAAATATCTGTTAACTTGTATTGTATGATTGTCTACCTTTTGTCATCTGATGTGATTTCCCTATGCGTTGTATAGTCTATTACTACGATGTAATAAGATGGATTAGTGGCAGTTATATTGATGAGACCTACAAGATTATGGTGTCTTAAGCCCATCTCTTTTGAGATATAAAAGAGAGAAGCAAGCAGAGAGATATAGGGACCTCACAGCACCAAGAAAGCAGTGCTCAGAGCAGAACGCATCCTTTGGACCTGAGGTTCCTGCGCTGAGATGCTCCTAGACCAAGGGAAGACTGATGCATCACAAGGACCTTCCTCCAGAGCCCACAGAGAGAGAAAGCCTTTCCCTTGGAGGTGATGCCTTGAATTTGGACTCGTAGCCTACTAGACTGTAAGGGAATAAATTTCTCTTTGTTAAAGCCATCCACTTGTGGTATTTCTGTTACAGCAGCACTAGATGACTAAGACAGAGGGTAAGAACGGTTGTACAACTCAAAGAACATAATGTCACTGAACCGTACATGTAGAAACTGTTTAATTGGTGTATGTTTTGCTGTATATAATCTCAACAACGAATTTAATTTAAAAAATCAATTAAATTGTTTTTTTAAATAAATTAAAAAAAGAAGTATGGGCAGTGTTGTGCTTGTAAGCATTTAACGATGGGCTCTCTGGTGAAAAAGTCCTGATTTGTAGTGCTGGGCAATTTCCATGGTGTAAATACCCCCACCATGGCCAATTCAAATTACCAACTTGACATCACTGATTGCAGAGTTGGGAAGAGATGTACACACTCAGATCTCCCCAGCTGGTGTGAGCCAGCTCCAGCACACTCCTGATTCTAGGAAAGAGAGGACGGGAGTGTGAGAGTAAACTAGTAGGCAGAAACTTAGTAACTGTATTTTACCCTACCTGAAGAGATTCTCTGTGAACCAAAAGAATGGTGACCACCAAAAAGAGAGAAGAGGAAAGACCCAGGAGCCAAATCAGCGGTGCCTGTCCGGCACTGGCCAGGGACAGGGTGCCCAGCTCCAAGACTCTCAAAGGGGCCAGCCCTGGTGTGGGGCCAGCTGCAACAAACTGCAAATATGTAACTCTACACTTTATTATAGATTGAATTCTGTCCCCCGCAGAATATGGGTTAAGGAGCCCTGGCGATGCAATGGTTAAGTGCTTGACTGGTAACCGAAAGGTTGGCAGCTCAAACCCACAAGCGGCTCCATGGGCGAAAAGACCTGGCAATCTGCTTATGTGAAGATTACAGCCTAAGAAACCCTATGGTGTAGTTCTACTCTGTCCTATCGTTGTTGTTATTGTTGTTAGGTGCCATCAAGTTGGTTGCGACTCATAGCGACCCTATGCACCACAGAACGAAACACTGCCCAGTCCTGCGCCACGCTCACAATCATTGTTATGCTTGAGCCCATTGTTGCAGCCACTGTGTCAATCCATCTCATTGAGGGTCTTCCTCTTTTTCGCTGACCCTGTACTTTACCAAGCATGATGTCTTTCTCTAGGAACTGATCCCTCCTGACATGTCCAAAGCATGTAACACATAGTCTTGCCATCCTTCCTTCTAAGGAGTATTCTGGTTGTACTTCTTCCAAGACTAATTTGTTTCTCTTTTGGCAGTCCATGGTATATTCATTATTCTTCACCAACACAATTCAAAGGCGTCAATTCTTCTTCGGTCTTCCTTAATCACTGTCCAGCTTTCGCATGCATACAGTGCGATTGAAAAAACTATGGCTTGGGTCAGGCGCACCTTAATCTTCAAGGTGACATCTTTGCTTTTTAACACTTTAAAGAGGTCTTTTGCAGCAGATTTGCCTGATACAATGCGTCCTTTGATTTCCTGACTGCTGCTTCCATGGGCATTGATTGTGGATCCAAGTAAAATGAAATACTTGACAACTTCAGTCTTTTCTCCTTTTATCATGATGTTGCTTATTGGTCCAGTTGTGAGGATTCTTGTTTTATGCTGAGCAAATAATCCGAGAAGCTGAACTATATAAAGAATGGGGCATCAGGATTAGAGGAAGACTCATTAACAACCAAAACCTTGCTTGCTGAAAGTGAAGAGGACTTGAAGCACTTACTGGTGAAGATCAAAGACCACAGCCTTCAGTATGGATTACACCTCAACATAAAGAAAACAAAAATCCTCACAACTGGACTCTGTCCTATAGGGTCACCAGAAGTCAGAATTGATTCAGCAGCACCTAACAACAACAAAATATGTGTTGAATCCTTGTGTCTGTAAATATGAGCTTGTTTGGAAATAGGGAGTTCTCTTGTTATTTTAATGAGGTCATTCCAGGGTAAGGTGGGTCTGAAACTTAATCACTTCCGAGAGATGTCTTATGAAAAGAGCAGAATAAACATACACACACAGAAGACAGAAGTCAAGGACCACCATGGAACTCCTAGGGCTACTGACAAAGAGGGACCTCCCCTAGAGCCGATGCCCGGATTTGAACTTCTAGCCTCCAAAACCATGAGACAATAAATTTATGTGCCCTAAAGTCGCTAATTTGTGGTATATTTGTGTTATGGCAGCCCTACAAAATAAGACAAACTTCAGTCTGATTATAGGCTCCTCAAACAACTTCCTGATGATAAGGCTATTTCCCATGAAAAGAATATTTGTCTACCCAGAGGGAAGAAGGCTTGGTGTGATCATTAAGGTTGCGTGTCAACTTGGCTGGGCCGTGATTCTCAGTGGTTTGGCAGTTACGATATGGTTTGGCCATTGTATAATGATGTGATCACCGCCATGATGGGATCTGCTGCGAGTAGCCAATCAGTTGAAAGGGAGTTTCCTTGGGGGTGTGGCCTGCATCCAGTATAGGTGGACTTTCTGGCAAGGCTGGTGGGCTTTTGCTTACTCTGGATCCTGCTGCTGCCTTCTGTTCATCTGACCTCCAGTTCTTGGGAGTTAAGCTAACAGCCTACCTGCTGTCCTGGCTGCCAATCTCGGGTTTTGTCAGTTTTTGCAGCCTGTGAGCCATAGCACTGCTGTCTGACTTGCCGATCTTGGGTTCACCAGCCCCTGCAGCTACATGAGTCAGTAGAAGCCTCCAGTCTGATCCACAGACTTGGGATGTTTCAGCCTCTACATCCATGTGAGCCATTTCCTTGATATAAATCTCTCTTTATATACATATATATATACACTTTACTGGGTTTGCTTCTCTGGAGAACTCAGCCTAAGACACCTGGCCTACTGACCAAGTATCTTACTCTACTGGACAAGATGATGGATAAACTGGAATTCTAAAGCATGTACTCATCACAATCTCCTTTCATGTCCTGGTTGCTTTGATAGCAGTGAACCCCAATGTTTGCCCCCGAGCAAAGCATGTACTCATCACAATCTCCTTTCATGTCCTGGTTGCTTTGATAGCAGTGAACCCCAATGTTTGCCCCCGAGAAACTTGAGACTTCCCAAACTTGGACAGCACCTTCTGCTCTGCCTCTAGTCTCCATGCCACGAATCAGTAAATGCCCTGGAGGGAAAAGCAATGATGATATCCTGGCTGCCTTTGTTGCTCTCTAGTGTCTTCAAACAAAGGCTTTGAACTGGTTCAGTCATGGCTGAAGAAGCAAAATAGGAATAGACCCTAATTTTTAAAATTTGGGTGAAGCACCACTCCTATTTAACATTGTGCTGGGAGTCCTAGCTAGTGCAATAAGGCAAGAAAAAGAAATAAAGGGCATCCAGATTGGTAACGAAGAAGTAAAACTGTCACTATTTGCACATAATATGATACTATATATAGAAAACTCAAAAGACTCCATGAGAAAACTACTGGAACTAATAGAAGGATTCAGTAGAGTAGCAGGATACAAGACAAACATACAAAAATCGTTGGATTCCTATACACCAACAAAGAGAATGATGAAAAGGAAATCAGGAAAGCAATACCATTTATAGTGGCCCCTAAAAAAATAAAATACTTAGGAATAAATCTAACCAGGGATGTAAAAGACCTATACAAAGAAAACTACAAAACACTACTGCAAGAAACCCAAAGGGATCTACATAAATGGAAAACATACCATGCTCATGGATAGGTAGACTCAACATTGTGAAAATGACAATTCTACCCAAAGCAATCTACAAATACAATGCAATCCCAATCCAAATACCAACAGCATTCTTTAAAGAATGGAAAAAATAATCATTAACTTTATATGGAAAGGGAAGAGGCCTCGGATAAGTAAAGCATCATTGAAGAATAAGAATAAAGTAGGAGAACTTGCACTACCTGATCTCCGAACCTACTATATAGCTACAGTAGTCAAAACAGTCTAGTACTGGTACAATGACAGATACATTGACCAAGGAACAGAATCGAGAACCCAGATGTAAATCCATCCACCTATGATCACCTGATCTTCGACAAGGGCCCAAAGTCCATCAAACGGGGAGAAGACAGTCTTTTTAACAAATGATGCTCGCAAAACTGGGTGTCCATCTACAAAAAAATGAAACAGCGTCCTTATCTCACACCATACACAAAAACTAATTCAAGATGGATCAAAGACTTAAATATAAAACCAAAAACTATAAAGATCATAGAAGAAAAAATACAATCAACACTAGAGACCCTAATACATGGCATTAACAGGATACAAACTATAACTAACAACATACAAACTCCAGAAGATAAGCTAGATAACTGGGATCTTCTAAAAATTAAACATTTATGCTCATCAAAAGATTTCACCAAAAGAGTAAAAAGAGAACGTACAGACTGGGAAAAAAATTTTGGTTATAACAAATCTGACAAAGTTCTAATCTCTAAAATCTACAGGAAAAACCAATACCACTACAACAAAGACAAATAATCCAATTAAAAAATGGGCAAAGGAAATGAACAGACACTTCACCAAAGAAGACATTCAAATGGCCAACAGACACATGAGGAAATGCTCACGATCACTAGCTATTAGAGAAATGCAAATCAAAACCACAATGAGACACCATCTCACCCCCGCATTACTGGCACGAATCAAAAAAAAAACAGAAAATAACAAATGTTGGAGAGGCTGTGCGGAGACTGGAACTCTTACGCACTGCTGGTGGGAATGCAAAATGATACAACCATTTTAGAAAACGATATGGCGCTTCCTTAGAAAGCTAGAAATAGAAATATCATATGATGCAGCAATCTCACTCCTAGGAATATATCCTAGATAAATAAGAGCCATCACATGAATAGACATATGCGCACCCATGTTCACTGCAGCATTGTTCATGACACCAAAAAGATAGAAACAACCTAGATGCCCATCAACAGATGAATGGATAAACAAGCTATGGTACATACACACAACAGAGTATTAAGCAACGATAAAGAACAATGATGAATCTGTGAAGCATCTCACAACATGGATGAATCTGGAGAGCATTATGCTGAGTGAAATAAGTTAATCACAAAAGGACAAATATTGTTTATGAGACCACTACTATAAAAACTCGTAAGAAGGTTTACACACAAAAAGAAACAATCTTTGATGGTTACGAGGTGGGGGAGAGGTGGGGGTGGAAAAACACTAAATAGACAATAGATAAGTGATAACTTTGGTGAAAGGTGAGACAGTACACAATACTGGGGAAGCCAGCACAACTTGTTCAGGGTAAGGTCACGGAAGCTCCATGGACAAACTCAAACTCCTTTAGGGACCCAATTACTGAGCTGAGGGTTGTGGGGACCACGGTCTCAGGGAACATCTAGCTCAACTGGCATAACATGGTTTATAAAGAAAATGTTCTACATTCTACTTTGTTGAGTAGCGTCTGGGATCTTAAAAGCCTGTGAGCAGCCATCTAAGATACTCCACTGGTCTCATCCCTTCAGAAGCAAGGGAAAATGAGGAAAACTAAAGACTAATAGACCACAACTATTACGGCCTCCATGAGACTGAGTCCAGTACAACTAGATGGTGCCTGGCTATCACCGCTGACTGCGCTGATAGGAATCACAACAGAGGGTCCCGGACAGAGCTGGAGAAAAATGCAGAACACAATTCTAACTTAAAAAAAAAAAAAAAGACCAGACTTACTGGCCTGACAGAGACTGGAGAAACCCAAGAGTATGGCCCCTGGACATCCTTTCAGCCCAGTAATGAAGTCACTCCAGAGTTCACCTTTTAGCCAAAGATTAGAGACTCATAGGACAAAACAAGACTAAAGGGGCACATCAGCCCACGGGCAAGGACTAGAAGGCAGGAGGGGACAGGAAAGCTGGTAATAGGGAACCCAAGGTCGTGAAGGAAGAGTACTGACATTTCATGGGGTTGTTAACCAATGCCATAAGATAATATATGTACTAACTGTTTAATGAGAAGCTAGCTTGTTCTGTAAACCTTCATCTAAAGTTAAATTTAAAAAAGATTAAAAAAATTAATTTAAAAAAAATTGGGTGAAGCAGAACAATGACTGGAATGGAAAAAATTACAGGTCAAACCCTGGAATGGGAGACTTGGAAGAGGCATAGTACGCCCTTTTAGGGGCCTGATATGTGAAACTGGATTGTGAGGCCTGAGGAAAGCAACACACATTCAAAGCAGTGCGGTCAGCCACCATCTCTGAGCGGGACACCACTGTTTCTGACTCTGCCGGTCAAGAGATTTGGTTGCTATACAACACACATGCTGTCCTTGTTTCCTAAGGAGGAGGTTAAGCTTCTAGCCGGGCTTTGACCCGTAATTTTTCCCATTCCAGTTCACCCACATTTTAAAAATTTGGGTCTGTTCAGGTTTTGCTTCATCAGCCATGGCTGAACTGGGCACAACGAGTTCAAAACCTTGTTTCAAATAGAAGTTTTTTGTATAACTAGTTGCCGTGGATTCCAACTCATGGCGATCCATGTGTGTCAGAGTAGAACTGTGCTCCACAGGGTTTTCAATAGATGATTTTTTGGAAGTAGATTCCAGGCCTTTCTTCCAAGGTGTCTCCGGGTGGACTCGAACCTCCAAACTTTCAGTTAGCAGCCAAGTATGTTGACTGTTTATACCACCCAGGGACTTCAGTTTTTGGTATATTATTCAAATTTTTGGTTGCTCTCGGTAGGAAGGTTAGTCTGTTTCTCCTCATAGCCAGAAGCAAAACACCCTAAAGTTACCCTTCTCCATATCTGATAATGTGCACTCATATTTCAAGATGTAGCTCAAGTGACACCTCCTTTTCACAGTTTTCTCTACCCAGGAACAACTGCTTCCTCAAAAGAAGCTACAACACCTACTTTCTCCCATTGCCAAAGGAAGTGAAAGAAGGCTGCCGTATATGATGGTTAATTTTATGTGTCAATTTGACTAGGCTATGATTCTCGGTGGTTTGGCAGACACTGTAATGTAATCACTATCCATGATGTGATCAACCCATCAGGTGAAAGGAGAGTTTCTTTGGGGGTTTGGCCTGCCTCCAGTATATAAACAGATGTTCTGGCAAAGCTTCCTCTCTCTTTCGACCCTGCACTCTTCTAGTCACCTGACCTCCATATCTTGAGACATAAACCTGCAAAAGTCTCTGACCTGCCGATTTCGGATTCATCAACCTCCACTCATATAGTTGTGTGAGCCATTTCCTTGAAGTAAATCTCTCTCTCTCTTTATATATACGTGTGTATATATATACATATACGTATATATGGGGCCTTAGTGGTGCAGTGGTTAAGAGCTACGGCTGCTAACCAAAAGGTCAGCAGTTCAAATCCACCAGCCGCTCCTTGGAAACCGTATAGGGCATTTCTACTCTCTCCTATAGGGTCGCTATGAGTCGCAATTGACTCAACGGCAACAGGTTTGGTTTTTGGTTTTGGTTATGTATATATATATATGTCTGATTTTGCCCCTCTACAGAACCCAACTAAGACAATGTGCTAAGGCTTTTTCCAGCCATGGATGATTTCTTTTGGAATCCATGAGGAGTGGCAAGAGGGGATGAGGAAGCCTAGCAAAGAGACCTGCGCCTTCAAAGTCAAGGTAAAAAATGTGATGCCCTCTGCTCTCCTGACATTTAACTGCTTGGAATCAGACTGCAACCTTTATCAGAGTTGTCACCTGCCATAGGACACTGTGCTTCCTGATGTACATGGCGCACATTAATTAAGACCAAAGTCCTGTGCATTGAAAAGGCAGCTTCAGGATGCTTCCAACATGTGGACACTCTGAAGGAGCAGAAGAAACAACTATGATCAGAAGCACAGCTCAGATGGGTTTTATTAAAGACTGTCCCTTGGTTTAGTGGAAGGTAGCAGCCTAACCACTGTCCTGACCACGAGTTCCCCTGATGGGTGTGCTATTGTGAGAACTGCTGTCCTTTTGAGGAAGTCTAAACAGTCTTAGATTTTCAGAAATAACATAAAGATGGGACAAAGTCATAATGCTGCTTGGCATTTTTAACTCCCAGCATAAGAAGTCTTTTTTTTTTTTTTTTTTTTTTAATCTTAGCACAGTTGACAAATAGGCACATTTTTCTTGGAATCCTTGGTCTTAACAAAGGCAATCAGCAGCTTTAAAAGATTCCTAAAATGAAGAGGCTGTGGCAAGTGAAGAAGCTGTGGCTATCATTCCCATTTGTTCTGATCGTGTTCTTTACTACTTTATACTTTCTCATTGTGAAGCTTTTCAACTCTCCTTTGTGGGTTTGTGAGAGAGATGTGCAAAGCCTCGGAAAGCTCCACCTCATCTCCAACTCCTTATTCCCTAAACAATTCTGTGGCCTGTTGTCCTTGGGGTCCCTTGGTGTCCCCATCGTCTTCCGGATGTTCCACGCACTGAACCTGTAAGGCAGGCATGTCACGAAATGCTGCCTTACTCTCTTTAAATAAACATCCAGGCTGTGGGTGGGAGGAGTGAATGAGATGCTGGTCGTGCTCTCCAGAAGAATGACAAAACAAAATACCAAAAGCTGCTGGGATGCCTTCTCCTCTGGGCTGATTCCCTTGGTTACTTAAAGGAACAAGGGAAGGTAATTATTCCTGGAAATAAGTAGGAGTGATGAGTAGCTGTTCTCTTAAGGATAACAAAGGATGCCAGCTGCTCTGTTGTCCTCCCAATACACTGGACTTTGGCAATGGGGTCTTCCTGCCTGGCCAGTGAGCCTGACGTGGCTACCAGTCTGCTCTGGCTGAAAGGCAGCAGGCAAAAGGCAGCTTCCCAGAGGCCATGAAACAGGGCTTTATTGAGTCCCTTCATTCAGGCAATAGGTATTGGATGACTGTTAAGTATACAAATAATGAGAGAGGTATTGTTTTGACCAATAAGATAATTACAGAAGCTTCCAAAATATTTTCTGCTGGTTTAATCCACATACTATTGTGCAACTCAAACTGTGCAATTTATGATATGTGAAACCAGTATTTGACCAAAGGATCAACTTTGATATACAAAAAGAGTCAATAAAAAATTCCTTCCAATAGCCAACTCAGCTCCTTAGTCCATCTAGAGAGCAATCAAGTAGTAAATATCCAATTCACCACACACATCAATGGGAACACATGAGAGTCCATGAAGAAGGGCAGTTATTCCCCATACAAAGCATCCACAAGGAAGTTCCCACCCTTCAAGTACTTAGATCTTAAGTTAGCAAAGAGGGGAGCAGGGGAGGAGGCATCTTTTTCTTTTCTTTTTTGATACATAAATTGCATGGAAGGAACAGTTGTTTGTTGCAGTGAGAGGAATGGCCATAAAAGAAGACTCAATTATGAGAAAGGAGGAGGGTGATCTTCCTTGGAGTAGAGAGAATGAAAGGATCTTACAGGAAATTTCTGTTTCCAGCAAAAATGTGGTCAAGTTATCCTGACACTCTCCTATTAAAAATGCCTAAAATTCTATCTTTCTAAGGGGTAAGTTAGCTCTCAGCAAAAGCTGGAAAATAATGGTTTGGAAACTGGTATGGATTGAATTGTCTCCCCCCTCCAAAATATGTGTTGGAATCCTAACCCCTATACCTGTGCATGCACTTGGGAATAGGGTTTTCTTTACTATGTTCATGAGGCCACATTGGGCTAAGGTGTATTCTAAACTTAATCACTCCTGAGTTATAAGGAGCAGCATAGACACAGAGACAAGCAAGCACAAATGGGGTACGACAGATGCCACGCCAGTGAAGATCACCAAGGAATCAAGGAATGCTGGAAAAGACAAAGATCTTCCTCCAGAGCCTACAGAGAGAGTAAGCCTACCCCTAGAGCTGATGCTGTGAATTCTAGTCTCCTCAACTGTGAGAAAATAAATTTCTGTTCTTTAAATAAATAAATAAAAATGCCCAAAATTCTAGATTAAATATAAAAGGCATCCTTTTAAATGCATGGCTGTGCTTGAAAGAAAAAGAAAAGGAAACTCTCAGGTGCCAAAACCAAAGTAGGAGCAGAAATGATGGAAGGAAAGTAAGCACTGAGGCAGGAGGCCAGCAGCTGCCTGGGCATCCCCTGCCAGCTGTGGGAATAAGAGCTTCGGTATTAAGAAGACAAGGTTTTGGTGCATACAGGATAGCAATTTCCATCAGAAACCCCTGAAAGGGTGAACCAGAAAAAAATGTGCCCTGCAAAGTGGTCAGTAAGGAAACCAGTCTGTCTCAGGTTTAACTCTTGGTGAAAGGGAAAAGGCTCCATGGAAAATTCTTAATCCCAAGCCATCATTCACACAGGTTTGCAGCTTGAATTAACACTACCTGCATGGCCAGAAATACCACAGGCTGAGGATGTGATTTTAAGTGGTCCCAGGTTGGTGGTGTCCCCAGGAGCCTGACAGAAACCAACTAAATTTTCACCCTCAAGCAGGCCTTCAAACAATTCACATTGACAAAGCTTTAAGGAGCATGAACTTTCCATCAAAAAACACACCTACATGAATAAGTAAGTCTCCATGAGTGAGAGTGAGCAGATAACAACCTACTGCAGAGTAGAAAAAGCTCCAGATTTTGTACATTATCAGTTAGATATGAAACACAAAATAAGTGTAGCTAACATATTTGAATGCAAAAGAAAGGATTAATATATGAGTAGAAAACAAGAAACTATAAAGCAAAAGACCAAGCAGATTTGGAAAAAAGCATAAAACTTGACATTAAAAACGCTATGAATATGTTAAATAGCTGGTTATAGACATAGCTAAAGAAAGAATTAGTGAACTGGAAGATTAAAACTAAAGACATCAGAATGCAGTAAAGCAAGAAATGAAGATAGAAAATATCAGAAGGTGAAAAATAAGTAAGGTGTTCCAGAAAGAGATGACAGAGTAATAGTGGAGAAATATAGTTCAGAATTTTTTTGATTTAATTAAAAAACAAATTCTTGGATTAAGGCTTTCCAGTTAATTCCAAGCAGGATTTTTTTTAATACATATTTTGAAATATCATTGTGAAACTGAAGAATATAAAATACATAAAGGTCTTAAAAGTAGCCAGTAAGAAAACAGAGATTACTTATAAAGGAATGATAATTAGATTGACAGCTGACTTCTAAACAGCAACAATAAACGCCAGAATCCAGTGGAATGCTATCATCCAAGCAAATAACTGAAAGCCAAGAATTGTATACACATGAAACTATTTTTCAAGAGCAAGGATAAAATAAAGTTAGACAAAATTGAGAAAGTTTACCAGCAACATACCCTGACAAAAGGAACAAATAAAGGATAATGTCAGGAAGAAGAATGATCCCAGAAGGAAAGCCTGAGATGCAAGAAGAAAAGCTGAACAAATAAATCAGTAAACGTTGGGTAAATATTAGCAAACTAATTACCGTATAAAACAATAACAGAAATTTGCTATCATTTTGGAGAATCCAGTAAAAAGCATCCCTCTTCCACACATGACTTGTGAACAGATTGTGAAGAATGACAAAATATTGCCTTTAATACTTATAAAAGTAACATTTTAAAATTTAGGTTATCTCTGTGGACAACTACATTTTTTAATACTGAACCCCAGAATTAGGTCTACTTACCCAAGGCTGGTAAAAAACAAGTCTCCAGGAATTGACGGAATACCAATTGAGATGTTTCAACAAACGGATGCAGCACCGCAAGTGCTCACTCATCTATGCCAAGAAATTTGGAAGACAGCTACCTGGCCAACCGGATGGAATAGGTCCATGTTTGTGCCCATTCCAAAGAAAGGTGATCCCACAGAATGTGTAAATTATCAAATAATATCACTAATATCACACACAGGTGAAATTTTGCTGAAGATAATTCAAAAACGATTGCAGCAGTACATCCACAGGGAACTTCCAGAAATTCAAGCCATATTCAGAAGAGAACATGGAATGAGGAATATCATGTAAGGTAGATCTTAGCTGAAAGCAGAGAATATCAAAAAGATTTTATCTGTGTTGTATTGACTATGCAAAGGCATTTGACTGTGTGGATCATAACAAACTATGGATAATGTTGGGAAGAATTGGGATTTCCAGAACACTTAATTGTGCTCATGCAAAACCTGTACATAGACCAATAGGCAGTCATTCAAACACAACAAGGGGATTCTGTGTGGTTTAAAATCAGGAAAGGCATGCATCAGGGTTGCATACTTTCACCATACTTATTCAATCCGTATACTTAGCAAATAATCCAAAAAGCTGGTCTATATGAAGAAGAACATGCAGCATCAGCATTGGAGGAAGACTCATTAACAATTTGCAATGTGCAGATGACACAACCTTGTTTGCTGAAAGTGAAGAGGACTTGAAGCACTTACTGATGAAGATCACAGACTACAGCCATCAGTATGGATTATACCTCAACATAAAGAAAACAAAAACCCTCACAACAGGACCAATAAGCAACATTATGATAAATGGAGAAAGGATTGAAGTTGTTAAAGATTTCATTTTACTTGGATCCACAGTCAACGCCCACAGAGGCAGCAGTCAAGAAGTCCAATGGCATATTGCAATGTGCAAATCTTCTGCAGAAGACCTCTTTAAAGTGTTAAAAAGCAAAGATGTCACTTTAAGGAATAAGGTGTGCCTGGCCCAAACTGTAGTATTTTCAATCACCTCATATGTGTGCGAAAGCTGGACAATGAATAAGGAAGACTCAAGAAGAACTGATGCCTTTGAAATATGGTGTGTTGAATATACCATGGACTGCCAGAAGAACGAACAAATGTGTCTTGGGAGAAGTACAGCCAGAAGGCTCCTTAGAAGTGAGGACGGTGAGACTTCATCTCACGTACTTTGGACATGTTATTAGGAAGGACCAATCCCTGAAGAAGGACATTATGCTTAGTAAAGTAGAAGGTCATCGAAAAAGAGGAAGACCTTCAATGAGATGGACTGACACAGTGCCTTCAACAATGGGCTCAAACATAGCAATGATTGTGAGAATGGTGCAGGACCGGGTAGTGTTTTGTTCTGTTTTACACAGGGTTGGCATGAGTCGGAACCGACTTGGTGGCACCCAACAACAGCCCACTGCTGCACCCCCACCCTCCTTAACACCAGGTACGTGGGAACCTACCTTTGTGAAACTTATGGCACGGAAGAGAAGAATCAAATGTGTTCTTCCTGAGAGAAGCTATACCCCCTGCCCCTAAAAAGTGCATGCAATAAATGCCTAGTTTCCCTCCCAAACTCGTCCATTAGTTTAAGTGAAGTCAGAGAAAGGCCAGAAGTCTTTTGCTAGTGGATATACCTATACACAGAAGAAAACAAGAGGCGTGAGGTGTAATCAGTACTTCCCTCCAATAAAGACTAATTTGAGAGAGAGAGAGAGAGCGCTAAAATACTCAACAAGAATACCACATAAAATAGAAGGGAAGGTACACGTTAAAATGTTATACGGTCTTGTATTATTTGGAAGGAAGATTAAAGACACTAAATTGAAACTCATGAAATTAAGTATGTTTATAAAAACTTCAGGGCTGATCAACACAGTGAAACCGTGACAGCCGGGAATCAACAGGACTGCCTTGTTTTTCCAGGTCCTGCAAGTTTCCCCCTCTGACAAGGTGCAGACTGACCACTTTTCTATCACTCATTTTAGTGGAAAATATTTGAGTTCTCCTTCTCTGACACATTTCCGCCTTACATAGTCTCCGGGTTTCACAGGTTTTACTGTAATAGAAATAGAGTTTACAACTTCAAAACTAACAGAAGGAAAATAACAGAATGAACAAAATAAGCTCAATCTCAAAGAAGGCAAGAAAAAATGTTTTAAATGTTAAAGAAGGACAAATAGAGAACATAAAATAACATGCTGTAATTAATGCTAAATATACGAATTATAACAAATATAAGTAGTCTAAACACTGCAGTGAAAATACCAGAATTATCAGATTGGATTTAAAAAGAAAAAAACGAATAATGTGTTATTTCCAAGAAACTCACAGAAAACATTAAAATAGAGAAGAGTTGAAAGTAAAGGATGGAAAAAGATACACAGTAAAACCCAGGAAAGCCGGAACCCGTTAAGGCAGGACGCTCTCAGAGAAGGAAAACTCAAATACAGTACCAGGCAAATATTTACCAAAAGAAAGCTGGTGTATTAATGTCAGAGAAAAAAGGACCTTTAGTTAAAAAATACTACAGATAGAGATATTCACAGCTGCTACTTAATTTTAGAAGTTAAATTATCAGGAAGAAAAATTCTAATCTTGTGTGCATCTATTAGCATAGCTTATAAACATGTAAAGTAAAAATTAAAAGAATTATAAGGAGAAATTCACAAGTCTATCATCACATTTGGTAGATTCTAACATACCTTTTTCCATGATTGACAGAAGAAGCAGTAGATCTCCAGTAGAGATCATATATTTGAAAAACAAAATTAACAAATGAACCAACAGACATGTATGGAGCTTTGTAAACAACTGCAGAATATGCTTTTGTGTATATAGGAATGAAACAGTTCTGCAGACACTACAATAACATGCTTAAAATATGGCAATAACAATACACATTAGGATGGCTAGATAATTCTCTTTCTCAGAAGGATAAAAATCTATCATTGCAATCTATATATTACTCCCCACTTCTTCATATTTAAACATTTAATATAGTTAAATTTAATGTTCTATTTGCTCAAAACTGTACTAAGATTTTTTCTTTAACTACGCTAAGATCTTTATGAAATGTTACAATAGCTCCTTGGAAACCTGGCTAATTCTAAGCCTGAAGCATCTTGCAGTGCCAGAAAGCAAGGAAGTGCTCAAAAACAAAAGCATGGGGGCACATCAAAGGGACACAGGAGCCATCTGAAAAAGCTCCCAAGGGCCAAAGCTGGAACATTTGAACAACAAAATAAATCATGTCGTTTTGGACTATAACGGGAGCCCTGGTGTCACAGTGGTTAAGATCTACAGCTGCTAACCAGAAGGTCGGCAGTTCAAGCTGCTCCTTGGAAACCCTATAGGGTAGTTCTCTGTCCTAGAGGGTCACTATGAGTCGGAATCAACTCCATGGCAAGGGGTTTGGATTATAACGTGGAGTATAAAATAAATATACATGAGTTCACACTGACATAAATAAATAATTTAATAAGGAGGAAAGAAAAGACAAGTCTTCCTTTCAGAAGAATTCAAAATAATATAGGTAGACACTTCCCCTAGCAGGAGGTGGAGTATGACACCCATCCCCCATCCCCTGGAGTTGGAGCTGAATTTAGTGACTCGATCCCAAAGAATGGAATACTGAAAGGGAAAAAGAGTAACTTCACAGTGTACACACCTGGCAGACACTCCCTAACCTAGTGATCAAGATTAACTTCACCAGTGATGAGTCTTGTTGATATCATGTACTCCTGATGCGATGTGATGAGGAGGGAAGTTCATCTCTCTGGTCAACTTCCCAAAACCCCATAACCTCAGTCTAAACATGAGGCCAACATCAGAGAAACCCAAACTGAGTCTATAACATACATGACCAGTACTCTGCCAAACTGCCAAGGTCATGAAAAGCAAGGAAAGACTAAGACACTGTCACAGTCCAGAGGAAACGGAGGAGACACGATGACTAAATGCAACACAGTGTCCTGGATTGGATAAAAGCCCATGCTGGTGCTACAGTGAAGTGCTCGACTGCTAACTGAAAGGTTGGCGGTTTGAACCCACCCAGAGAAACACCTGGTGATCTGCTTCTGTCAAGATTGTTGTTGTCGGCTCCAGCTCGAAATCAACATCCTCAAAATCGTTGTTATGTTTGATCCTATTGTCGTAGCCACTGTGTCAATCCATCTCATTTAGGGTCTTACTCTTTTTCGTTGACCCTCTACCTTACCAAGGATGATGTCCTTCTCCAGGGACTGGTCCCTCCTGATCATATGTCCAAAGTACATGAGACAAAGTCTCACCACCCTCGCTTCCAAGGAGCACTATGGCTATACTTCTTCCAAGACAGACCTGTTCATTCTTCTGGCACTCCATGGTACATCCAATATTCTTCACCAACACCATAATCCAAAGGCATCAATTCTTCTTCAGTCTTCCTTATTCATTGTTCAGCTTTTGCATTGAAAATATGGCTTGGGTTAGGCGCACTTTAGTCCTCAAAGTGACACCTTTGCTTTTCAACACTTTAAAGAAGTCTTTTGCAGCAGATTTGCCCAATGCAATCCGTCATTTAATTTCCTGACTGCTGCTTCCATGGGCATTGACTATGGATCCAAGTAAAATGAGATTCTTGACGATTCAGTCTTTTTTCCGTTTATCATGATGTTGCTTACTGATTCAGTCGTGAGGATTTTTGTTTTCTTTATGTTGAGGTGTAATCCATACTGAAGGCTGTAGTCTTTGATCTTCAGCACTTGAGGAAGTGCTTCAAGTCCTCTTCGCTTTCAGTGTAAAGCTTACAGCCTGGGAAATCTTGTGGGGACGTTCTACTCTGTCACATGGGGTCAACTATGAGTCAAAATCGACTTGAAAGCACCTAACAACCACCACCACCAATGTTAACCTCTTAGTTTTGACAAATATACCATAGCAAGGTAAGATGCTAGCAACAGGAGAAACTGGGTGAAGGGAATACAGGAACTCTCCATTATCTTTGCAACTTTTCTGTAAATCTAAAATTATTCCAAAATTAAACAGTGAGTGATATTTTAACGTTATACTCGCTAATATAGTATCAACTGGTAACTTGGTTTGTGGCTTAAAAAGATGTATATAAGAAAAAATTCCAAGTAACCCCATTTGGTTAATTTCATGTAAATTAACATGGGGTAAGAGGTGGTGGGAAATGATTAACATGCTCGGCTGCTAACCAAAAGGTTGGAGGTTTGAGTCCACCCAGAAGTGCCTCAGAAGAAAGGCCTGGTGATCTACTTCCAAAAAATCAGCCGTTGAAAACCCTATGGAGCACGGTTCTACTCTGACACACGTGAAGTCATCATGAGTTGGAATCAACTGGGTTTTTTTAAGAAGTTGGTAGGGAACATGAAGAAGAGATAACACCGAGTTTTACCAAATGCTCTTATTTAAATAAAATAAAATAAAAATCCAGATAAAGTTTTCTGAATTAGTAGGAAAACAGAAGTTTGACATATAAGAGAAGAAAACTTACAAGAGACTTCACGATATGCCCCAATGAGCTCTTCCTTGCCTTCCCATCCAGTGTTCATTCTGCAGTGATGGATGTAACCTCTCAGAATTCGCCATGCCTTTGTTTTTGTGGTTTCCTCTATTAAAATGCCATTCTGCCTCCACTTCTCCATCTAGCAAACTCCTTTTTTTTTTAAAGCAGCGCAATTTTTTTTTAATTAGATTTTTAATTAGTCAACAGACATAACATTACATTTCCAATAAATATAACCAGAACAAATGTAACATAGGAAAAAATGAAGATTTATACAAACTATATGCATTGCTCATTAAAAGTGTGTATAGGTGATGAGCACAGAAAATATTGCTATTAGATTTACAAAGATTTGTCCTTACATGGTTGTTAACTAAACAAAATTAATGAGTAAAACAGTAACTTCCTATAGTAAGCACCTATATACACACTTTGGATATATATAAACACCATATACATCATTACTTAATGTAACAAAGAGCTTGCTTCTTGCCTGTTAATGTAGTTAACCTTCCACCTAGCAAACTCTCATGCATCCTTCAAGTCCAGCCTACATTCATTCATTGATTTATTCATGATTTAGGAGGTTTTTGCAATCATAAAGGCAGAGATGAGAGTGGCTTGGACAAAGGTGATAGCAGAAGTAGTGGGAAATGGCTGGATTCTGAACATGGATAATCTGGAGAGCCAATGGATTCATCAGGAGCCCTACTGGCACAATGGTGAATCACTAGGCTGGTTAGTAACCAAAAGGTTGGCAGTTCAAACTCACCCAGGGCTCCACAGGTGACAGACTTGGTGATCTGCTCCTGTAAAGATCACAGCCTAGAAAACCCTATGGGGCTGTTCTACTCTATCACATGGGGCTGCTATGGGTTGAATCAACTCCACGGCACCCAACAACCACAACAATGGATTCATCGATAGATTATATGTGGAGTTCTGAGAGAAGGAAAGACTTTGCCCTAAGCACCTGGAGGAATGGAGATACCATTAACTGAGATGGGGAGCCTGCAGGGGAAACAGGCCAGGAAGGTAGATTGGGGGTTACATGGAGATGAGGGATTCAGACTTTGAATTTTGAGATGCCTGATAAACATCCAAATAGACACGTAGAGAAGGCAACCAGATATGTGAACCTGGAGTTCAGGGGAGAGGTTCTGGCTGATGATACACATTTGATGTTATCTTCTTGTTGCCCGATTAGGGTCCGTACCATGAAGCAGTTGAGCCAATGAAATGTACTCCAAATTAGAAAGAGCGAGAGAGTTTATTTAGGAGGTGTCCACCAACGGGGATCCAACAGCAACACAGGCTGTCTCTATGGAGTCCCAAAAGGCATTTTTACATTAGAGCTTATCTATGATCTTTACAAAGGTTAGAAGTGTCTTTGTAGCCCACAGATGGCATGGCCAGATGAGTTACTCATTACAAGGTAATTACAAGAGACTCTTTATCATACTAAAGAGATACATGCTGGACATCTCTTTATCAGGCTAAAGATATACATGTCAGACATCTGGGCTCTAACTTCCTGTGGGGGGTCGTAAGTCACAGGCGGCCAGACAGAGCAAAACAAAGTCATCAACAAAGGTATGCAGAAAGGAGAAGGCAGGCAAAAAAGAAAAAAAAGAACTTATAGGCTCATCATGGCATTAGTTATGTCAAGCCCATTTTGAAAAGAAAGAAAACATGCTATGGAGTATTAGGGTCACATTCTCCAGGAAGCTTTTTAAGATTTTCCACACAAATTCCTAACTTAGAACAAATCCTTGGTGCCCCAGTTTGGGATGCGGAAAATAACTATAATTAAAAACAGGGAGGAATTAAAGCAGTGAGACAGAAGCTCTGCAGAGGAGGCAGGGAGCTGACACGCAGTCTGGGTCATGAAGGATGAACAGGAGTTTGCCAGCCAGAGGATGTGCCGGAATAAAAGTTAATGAATTGCCTTCATTAAAAAGATGGAAATGATGCTAAATCAGGACTGCCCTGGAAATCGGTAATACCCAGGCTCCAGGGAGATGTGGTGTATGAATAACGGCAACTGCGTAATGGTGTAATCAAGGGTCAGCCTCCAGAGTTGTTTTTCTAGCTTTAATTCCAGCATTTTAAGGTCTTGGTGTTATTCAAGACTAGAGTAGGGGAGAGAGACTGATTCATTTCAGACAGGACAAGCGTGAATGATAGACGGGGAAAGAGTATAACTTCAAATCTGCGGGATGAGCTGAAAGTGGAGGAAGGTGTATCATGAAAACTCAAGCAATACAACTTACGGCAGGAAGAGTTGTTGTTGTTGTTTAATCAAACAAACAAAAAAATACAAAAAGTAGAAAACACAAAATTAGATGGTAGAGATCAACAGGTATGTATCTGCAGTCACAATAATCGTAAACAGACTGAAGTTCCACTGCAAGACTGAGACTCACAGACTGAATATAGACAGGGAGAATCCATCTATGTGACATTTGTAAGAAACACACTGAAAACTGAAATACCTAGGAAGACTGAAACTGAAAGGAATGGAAGAAAGGCTTACCAGACAAACACCAACCAAAAAAAAAAGAAAGCTGGTGTAGCTGTTTTCTTATCAGAAAAAAAGAAACTAAAGTATCATTAGGGATAAGAGGATATGATAAAAGAAATATTTTCTCAAGATTGCCTTGGCTATTCTGAGACTTGGTTATTTTGATATTTTTAGAATTAGCTTTTCAAGTTCCACAAAATATCTGTTGGGGTTTTCAAATAAGATCAAATAAATCCATAAATAAATTTAGATATAATTAAAAATAAATAAATACTTTCCCATCAAGATATAAAAATTCTGAACGTGTTTAAAACCTAACAACATACTCTCAAAACATATAAACCCCAAACCGACAGAACTGCCAACAAAGTGGAAGAATACACAGTCTTTCCAAGGACATATGGAACGTTTACAAAAGTGGATCACATACTAAGCTATAATGCAAAACCTGACAAATACCAAAAATGGATATAATAAAGACCAGTTCCCTGAACTCAGTTAATTAAAGATGCTGTTGTGTGCCATCTAGTTGACTACAGCTCATAGCAACCCTACAGGAGAGAGTAGAGCTGCTCCATGGGGCTTCCTAGGCTGTAATCTTTACAGGAGCGGTTGCCAGGTCTTTCTCCTGCAGAGTTAATGGGTGGCTTCGAACAGCCAGTCTTTTAGCTAGCAGTCAAGTACTTAACCTTTGAGCCACCAGGGCTCCTTAATTAAAGATAGGAATTGATAACAAAACCATAAGTCAAAAAATGTCCTTACAATTGAAACTTTTAAAGATAAGATTAACTTACAGGGCAAAGAAGAATTCATAAAACAAACTGTAATAATTTAGGACTGAACAATAATGAAAATACTAGAAATCTAAACTTGTGGGGGTACATATAAAGAATGTACAGTCCTAAATACATATATTAGAAAAAAAGATGAATTATTAACAAACTAGACATCCATACTGTTTCAGCTGTTAGATATTTGAACATCCCCTCCGCCCTCCACTGTGCCACCCCACCCCATCATGATCAATGCTGTTAGACAACACACATATGCAATATATAATACGCACACGTCACACACACACCACACATACATATGTACATACATACACCGCCCCCACCCCCATCCCCACATGGTACTCTGAAAAGGAAGAAACCACACTGTCATTAGCGCAGGAAACTGCCAACTCTGAAAATCAAGAGGATCAAAGCTAAACCATTGGTGGAAGAGAGTTCAGTAAGGATGCAGGATATAAAATGAATATTCAAAAGTCAATTGCACTCTTATATGACTACAACAAATGGTTTGAAACTGGCATTTTTAAAGAAGTACTGTTTACAATAGCTACAAAATGGTAAAATCTTTATGTTGAAATTATAGAACTTTTTGAATGACATAAATGGGGGAGGAACCCTGATATTTTAAAGACAGAATTCTCCCCAAACTAACATTAAATGTTAATATTAAATGCGATTTCAAGCTAAGTCTCAACAGGGTTTTCTGAAGAACTTATAAACGGATTTCAAAATGTATACGGAAGAGCCAAAAACCAAGTACAGCCAAGAATCTTTTGAATCAGGTGGGGAGGCTTGCTTGCCAGTTATCTAGACTTACTAAAAAGCCACTGTAATTAAGATATTGGCACTGAGATAAGTACACCACAAACCAGAACAGAGAATGAAAGAGACTCATGCTACGTGGGAATGCAGGATGCCCGAAGATGGCATGACAGAGGGAAAAGAATTTACTGGATGGGCTTTGGGGCGTGTTATGTAAGTGAACCAAAGCTGGCCCCTGTGGACTGACCCCACGGCGTTCACTTCCTTATAGCAAGTGAGGCTTATCAGCCCAAAAAAGCCTCTCTCCTTCTCCTGGGGCCAAATTCAAATTTTTATACATCCAATGGTCTGAAAAATAGCCCAGATAAGCCGTGTTTTAGCCACTTAGAGCCTGCCTGCAAAACTGTGCCCAACACCTGCTGGCCCTAGATAAGATAAACTCCTGTAGTTAGAAGCTGCTGCTGTCCTTTGGAACTCTCTGATCCAAAGACTCCCCGCCTTGCTGTCGAAGGACATCAGGAAGGCCCACACAGCCCCTTCCCCATGGCAGACCTCCTGCTGTGGGAGACCGCCCCCCAGCCCCAGCATGTGGCTGTCGATGCCTCAGCCCAATCAACGGCTTGTGGGGCCACATTGCTATCTCACGCTCATATCTTTTTCCTTGATCAGCCTCCCCTCGAACTCACTACAGGGCAATTGGTTTTCTATATGAAAAATTTAAAGTGAATTCCTTCCTAACACGATTCACCAAAATAAATTCCAGGTGGATTAAAGACCTAAAGGGAAGAGCAAGACTTGAAAACTTTCAGAAGAAAACTAAGAATATTTTTGTGATCTCAGAGTAAGAAGGTCTTAACATGCAAAAAACACAAACTGTAAAGGAAAAGGTTGGTAAGTGTGACAATATAAAAAATTAAAACTTTGTTACAACCAAAGTCACCATAAACAGAAAGAAATGTCAGGCCACAGGGTAGGAGAAGACTTAGCAATGCATGTAACTAAAAATTAACTTCTGTAGTGGGTTGGATGGTGGCCCCCAAAAGACATGTCCACCCAGAATCTGTAAATATGCTCTTCTTTGGAAATAGAATCTTTGCAGATATAATCAAGGATCTCAAGATAAGACCATCCTAGATTTGGGGGGTGGGGAGGCCTAAAACCAATGACAAGCATCCTTTTACGAGAAAGGCAGAGGGAGATCTGAGACACAGAGACACAGAAGGTCATGTGACAATGCAGGCAGAGACATGTTTGACACTGCCTCAAGCCAAGAACACCTGTAGACACCAGAAGCTGAAGAGGAAAGGAAGGATCCTCCCCTAGAGCCTTTGGAGGGAACACGGTCCTGCCGGCACCTTGATTTTGGACTTCTGGCCTCCAGAACCACGAGACGATATGTTTCTGTTGTTTTCAAGCCACTCCGTTTGTGGTAATTTGTCATGGCAATCCCAGGAAACAATATAATTTCCAAAACAAAGAATTTCTATAAGAAGAAAGAAAGACGCTATTAGAAAAGGAGAAAGAGAAGCAGCCTCCTGGGGTGATCTGTTGAAATGGTGATCTGTCATACACATTTGACCCTGAAAACCCCACAAAACCATGCCAATCAGGAGGTTCAAATCTCCGGGTCTATTTTAGGAACACCCAGGAAACTGCCAAGGCCGTCAAGCAGACGCCTATCCGAACCGAAAAGCCACCAAGTCTCTGAAAGATGTCACTTTGCAGAAGCAATGCAGGCCGTCGCGACGTGATAATGGTGGAGCTGGTAGGCGTGCCCAGGCCAAACAGTGGGGCTGGACACACAGTCAGTGGCCCAAAGAGTGATGCATTTTTGCTGCACATGCTTAAAAGTGCAGAGAGTAACGCTGAACTTAAGGGTGTGGATGTAGATTCTCTGGTCACTAAGCACACCCAGGTGAACAAAGCCCCCAAGAGTTCATGTTCAGATTGACCCACCATGAGCCTCCCCACCACACTGTGATGATCCTTATTGAAAAGGGACACGTTGTTCCTAAACCAAGAGAGGAGGTTGCACAGAAGAAAACGATGCCCCAGAAGAAACTAAAAATCAAAATCTAATGGCTCAGGAGTAAATTCAGCATAAAATAAAATGCAAATGGAAAATAAAGAACACAAATAGACAATTGACAGAAAAGGAAACAAAAGGTCAAGAAAAGATGTGTAACCTCACTAGTAACCAGGGAAACGTAAAACAAAAGCATGACATTCCCTTCCACACCCATCCGATTGGAAAACTTTTAAAATCTACAGAATCAAGTTCTGATGAAGATGTAGAGCAGCAGAACCTTTCATACACTGCTAAAGAGATGACACAAACCTGGGGAAACAATTTGACATCATGAGTACAACTGAAGATGCTGGAACCATCCCACAACCACCCACTGCCGTCGAGTCAATTCCTACTCATAGTGACCCCATAGGACAGAGCAGAACTGCCCCATAGGGTTTCCAAGACTGTAATCTTTACGGAAGCAGACTGCCACATCTTTCTCCCACGGAGCAGCTCGTGGATTCAAAATGCCAACCTTTTGGTTAGCAGCCAAGCACTTAACCACTGTGCCACCAGGACTCCTTGCTGGAACCATACAACTCAGCAATTCTTCTCTTAGGTATATACCCAGACTGGCCCGCAAGGATCTAGGTACAAGAAAATTCATTGTAGCATTGTTAGCAATGCTGAAAAAATTGATAAACTGCAATGTATCAGTTAAGATGAATGAATTATAGAACAGTGCCTGGCATATCACAAGCACTATGCAAGGTGTTATGAGTCCCTAGGTGATGCAATTGGTTAAGCACTCGAATATTAACCGAAAGGTTAGTGGTATGAACCCACCCAGAGGCATCCCGAAATAAAGTCCTGGTGATCTGCTTCCGGAAGGTCACATCTTTGAAAACTGTTTGGGGCAGTTCTACTCTGCACACATGGGGTTGTCATGAGTCGGAAATGACTCAATGACAACTGGTTTTTGGTCTGCGGAAAGGGTTTGTTGCTATCATCAGTGGTCCTCGGCATGGAGAAACCTCGAAAGCAGAATGGTAAGTGACGATAGCAAGCAACAGAAAGGTGTGTAGAGTATTTTACCGTTTAGATAAAGCTTATATAAATTTTAATACATATTGTCAATGTTGTAAAACATTTATGAATACATATGTATTCAAATTAGAAAAGTATGAAAGCATGCCTGGGAATGATGAACACGAGATTCAGGATAATAGTTATCTGTGAGAGGGAAAGAGGAGAATGGAATCAGGGAGGAGTACAGAGAGTTTCATCTGCGTTTGAAGAGTTTTACTTCTGTGACCTGATCCGAAGAATGCCAATAAATTTCCATTAGTCAGAAAAGACTGCCTTAAACTAGTCCAAGCTGGATTTGACCTGCCCCGCATGCACAGAAGGGCCAGCTGTGACCATTAACTGACCTCAACAGAGGATGCAGCAACAGGTGGAACGCATCAGAAGGAAACTCATCACCCAGGCCCCATTCTGAAACGAGAGGTCCTACAAGAACTACGTCACTTCCTGCTTCCTGGCCGCCATCCTTCTAGAACTTTCCCTTCCCAATATGCCTATGTGGCCACCATCTTGCTGCCCAAATCACATATAAGCCCTGCTTCCCCATAGATCAGGGAGTCAGATCTGAGGAACTTCCTCCCAGTTCCTTGCTCTGGGCATTGCAGTAAAGTTACTTTCTCAAAGAACGGTGTCCAGATAATTGGCAAGTCTGAGCGCTCAGAACAAGGACCCACTTTCCTGGGTTCGGCAACACTTCGTAAACTGAGTAGAGGATAGGAAACTGGTAATCTTGTACTCCGTGCATCTTTATATACCTGAAGTATTTCATGTTTCAAGATGAAGTCTGGTAATCCCGTTCATCAGTAAGGATTTACAAAAAAAGAAACTCTCTCATATTGTGGGCAGGAATATAAATTGGAACAGCCACTTTAGGGAGTAATTTGGCAATAACATAGTTTAAGTGCACACACTGAGGCCTGGCAAGTCCACTTTCTATCCTAGGAAACCTCTTCTGCACCTGTGCACAAAGACATCAACAAGGATGTTCAATGAGCCACTATTTATAATAATTGTTAGAAACACCCTAAATGTCCATCAGTAATAATAGCTATTATAATAGTAAATAATAATTTACTCATTGCTTGCCACACACTAGTCATTGTGCAGGGCAAGGAATAAATAAAATAAATAAAAAAGTGATGATTCTTGCAACAGAATAGTAAAGTACTACTAAAACGATAAACAGGACGGAAATATACCAACATGATAAACTTCAAAAATAATATGTAAAAAAAGTGAAGTGCCAATGGGTACCTACAGTATGCAAATACTAGTGTAAACACTTTAAATTCATAAAATGATCTGAGATACTGGAATGGCTACAAATATTTGCATTATAGCATAAAAACATAAAAGCCTTGAGAGTCGTTGGCCCAATGAGGCTGCAAGTAGCCTGGATGCAAACTCACTTGACAGTAATTACCTCTGAGACAGGAGGAAGGGGAATGGGATGGGGAAGTAGGGCTTTAAGCCGCACTGTTACGTTTCTTAAATAAAGAAAAAAATCTGAAGCAAATGTAGCAAAATGTTAGCATTTGTTCAATCTAGATGGTGATTAAAACCAAACCCATTGCTGTCGAGTCGATTCCAACTAATAGCGACTCTATGGGACAGAGTAGAACTGCCCCATAGGGTTTCCAAGGAGCGGCTGGTGGATTCGAACTGCTGACCTTTTGGTTAGTACTTTAACCATTACACCACCAGGGCTCCAGGATGGTGAACACAGAGGTGCGTTTAATTCTTTTGTATTTTTCTATATGTTTGAAACATTTTATAACTAATTTAAAGAAAAAAGAAATTGTCAAGCCATGCTTTCTGTACAAATGGCAAGAGAACAAGAATCACGGTAAGAATTAGCCCTAAACGCTAACTTCTTCGAAATGAAAAGTCTCACCTCTAAAAGATTTTTCACTACAAAGGGAATGATGGTGGCTGATTTCCAGTGCTGGCTGGCAAACTCGGATCAGCCCTCCCACTGAAAACATTTAACAAATAACCAAACATCCCATCACTTTTCTATTCATTAGAGGCAAGTCACAGGATCCAGGGCATTACACATGGCATGAATACCAGGAGGCAGGGACCATAGGGAGCCATTGTAGAAGGCTGCCCACCACAGAACCCTTAAAAACACTGAAAAAAGCCTGTGACCAGAAAGGTAAGGAGAGTTGAGGAGACCGTATGGGAGCGCAAAGCCACTTATGCACTGAGGACGTTTTCCAATACCATGAGTTCCCCTCTACACCCATCCACCACCGCCAGGTCAGAATGACAGAGATCAGAACCCACGGCCCTCCTAGTACAACTTTTGCTGCATCCCATAGGTTTTGCTATGTTGTGTTTTTTCTTTCATCTCAAGGTATTTTCTAATTTCCCTTGTGATTTCTTCTTTGACCCACTGTTTGTCTCAGTGAGTTAATTTCCATGTATTTGTGAAATTGCTAGTCTACCTTCTTTTACCGATTTCTAGCTCCATTCAATGGTGATTCAAAAGATACTTTGTATCATTTCAGTCTCTTAAAATGTATTGTGACTTGTTCCACGTGCATTTGAGAAGAATGTATATTCCGCTGTTGTTGGGCAGAGCTTCTGTACATGTCTGTTAGGTCTAAGTGGCATAATGTTGTTCATGTCCTCTATTTCCTTAGTGATTTTCAGTATGGTTGTTCTATCCATTACTGAAAGTAGGGTATTGAAGTCTCCAACTATTACTGTAGAACTTCTATTTCTCCCTTCAATTCTGTCAAATTTTGCTTCGTATATTTTGGGGTTCTATTGTTAGGTGTGTATATAATTGCTATATCTTGCTGGATTGAACCTTTTATCAATATATAATGTCCTTTGTCTCATATAAACTTTTTTACTTAAAATCTATTTTATCTGACAATAATACTGGTTACTGTTTGCATGGAATATCTTTTTCCATCCTTTCACTTTCAACTTACTTGGTCTTTCAATCTAAGGTCTGTCTCTTGTAGACCGTATATAGTTGGATCATATTTTCTATCCATTCTGCCAATCTCAGCTTTTTGGTAGGACTTTTTAGTTCATTTATGTTTAATGTAATTACTGATAAGGTATGATTTACATCTGGCATTTTTCTATTTGTTTTCTATATGCCTTATGTATTTTTTGTTCTTCTGTTTCTCCATTACTGCTGCCTTCTGTGTGAAATATTTTCTAGTGTACCATTTTAATTTCCTTATTTCATTTACTATATTTTTTAAGTTATTTTCTTAGTGGTTGACCTGGGGGACTATACTTAACATCTTAATTTAAACAATCTGAGATTAATATCAATTTAATTTCAATAGTGTACAAAAACTTTCCTCCTATATAATTCCATTTCCTCCTCCCTCCTTTGTGCTATTGTCACAGAAATTACATCTTTGTATATTATAAACTCAACAACACAGCTTTATAATTATTTGTTTTTTGCAGTTGCCTTTTAAATCAGATAGGAAAAAAAAAGAGTTACAAACAAAAGTACATTTATACTGTCTTTTATATTTATCCATACAGGTACCTTTACCGGTACTCTTTATTTATGCATGTGTGGATTTGGTTACTCTCTTGTGTCTTTTCATTTCAGCCTGAAAGACTTTGTTTAATATTTCTTGTAGGGCAGGTCTGCTAGTGAAATTTTTCTTTTTTTTTTTATTCTGGGATTGACTTAATTTCTCCTTCATTTTTTGAAGGATAGTTTTTCTGAGTATAGAATTCTTGGTTGACAGTCTTTTTCTTTCAGCACTTTGAATAAGTCAACACACTGCCTTCCTGCATTAATGATTTCTGATGAGGAGTCAGCTGTTAAACGTTAGTAAGAATCCCTTGTATGCAAAACTTATTTTTCTCTTGTGGTTTGTGGCTTTCAAGATTCTGTCTTTTGACAGTTTGGCTATGATATGTCTATGTGTGGATCTGTTTGAACTTCCTGGATGTGCAATGTTTTTGATTAAATTTTAGGGGTTTGGGAACATTATTTGTTCAAATATTCTTTATGCTCCTTTCTCTCCTCTTCTTGTAAGACTCTATTATGCATATGTCAGTACTCTTGAAGGTATCCCATAGGTCTATAAGGCTCTGTTCATTTATCTTTATTCTTTTTTCTTTATATTCCTCGGACGGGATGATCTCATTTGACCTATTTTCAAGTTTGCTGATTCCTTCTTCTGCCAGCTCAAATCTGATGTTTAGTCCCTCTAGTGACATTTTTTTCCCCCCAGATATTGTACTTTTCAACTCCACAATTTCTATTTGGTTATTTTGTTTTTATATATAATTTCTCTTTATTGATACTATTTGTTGAGATATTGTTCTCCACTTTCTTTTAATTCTTTAGGCATGTTTTCCTTTAGTTCTGTGAATATATTTATAATAGCTGATTTAAAGTCTTTGTTTAGTAAGTCCAATGTCTTGGCTTCTTCAGGGACAGTTTCTATTGACTGCTTTTTTTCCTGTGAATGAACCATGTTTTCTTGTTTCCCACAAGTTTTTTGTTGAAAACTGGACATTTTAAATAACTCTGGAAATCACATTCCCTCACCTCCCCAGGGTTTACTATTGTTGCTGTTTATTTTTATTTTGCTGCTGCTGTTTATTTAATGCCTTTCCCAAATTAATTCTGTTAAGTCTGTATTTTTTGTCATGTGCAGCTGCTGAAGTCTACTCAGCTTAGTGGTGAGCTAATGATTACAAAGAGATTTCCTTAAATGCCTTGAACCTATATGTCTCCTAGCTTCTGCTGAGGGGCTCTGTGTGTTGGGCCATGCCTTCAATGTTTCAGCAGTTTACAGCCCTGTTTTTTAGCCATCACTTCCTGCTCATGCAGAAGAAATGACGGTCTTCTCAAGTCTTTTCTAGGCATGCACCCAGCACTACACATGTGCATAGCTTTCTAGATTCTCAGAGTTTTTCAAAGCCCCCTGTGAGCATCTCATGCACAGCCACCACCCATCTTGTCAGCGGCACCTTGTGTGTTACTATGATGCTGAACAGGTTTCAGCGGAGTTTTCAGACTAAGATGGGCTAGGAAGAAAGGCCTGGCAATCTACTTCCAAAAATCTCCCAGTAAAAACCTTACAGATCACAATGGTTTGAGCCACAACTGATCATGGGAATGGCATAAGACCAGGCAGCATTATGCATGGGGTTGCCGTGAGTCTGGGGCTGACTTGATGACAGCTGACAACAACATTGGCATCTCATTCCCCAGATTTTTCTTTTAAGATTTTATTCAGCCTCGTTTGCCCCAACTGGTATCACTGCTTCAGGTAGCTGCAACATTAAACAATGCTGCTAGCTATTTTCAACTAGTACCCTGGGAATGGGGCTGTTCACACTGAGTGGACTCTGAGTCAGGACAAATAAAGACAAGCCCTGTGAATGGTGCTTTTCCAAGGAGCTGCCATTTAGGTCAAACAGTGACAATTCTCTGGCGTTGAGGCTTTTGGGGAGCTCCAATCCCATTCTGCCCCTTCCAGTGGCTGCTAGGCTTCTGGTTTTCACAGCTACCAGGGTTGCAAGGCCATCAGTTTTCAAGGCCACATGGAGCTGGGAAGGAGGGTGTGGGAATAGGGCAAGTTAAAATACCATGAAGCTCATTGTTCTTACCAAAATTCAGCCATTTTTCTTGAATAAATGCTCCTTGGATTGTTGTAAGTCTTTGGTTAATTTCCCAATTTCTGAAAAAGTTGACTGACAATTTTTTCGAGTGGTCTCATTGCTTTTATGAAGGATCTGACTTTTGAAGGTCTTTACTCCACCATTCCAGAAGTGCTTTCACCTTTGATATCTTTTTTGGAACTTAGAGAATGTGTGGATTTTTCCATTAGAGACCAATCTTGTTCTATAAGTAGCTTCTAGGGTGCAATATTAGGGCTCATATTTTATAATGCACAATTTTCTCAACTCAGTTATCATTAAACAGATTTTGCCATCTGGTGACATATATGAGGCTTATGATAAAGTTGAAGATAAAAACTAGGTACCAACTCATAATGCCCTCATCATTTTTCTCTTCTGTGATAACTGTATGTACCATGTCCCTAATATCCTCAACCTTGACATTATGTTTCACCCAGGCTACATATTTCATTTGAGAATCATAATCCCCAAAGTATACAGCTAACAGGACTTTCTATCTAGAATCCACAGAGAATCTATGTAGACTACAACCTAATTTATCTCATTATTCTCAAATCTAAATTCTCAGTAAAATGACTTTATGTATAATACTTATTTTAGTTTCTTAACTGCTCACCTCTCCATTACTTTCCTCTCATCATATTGGCTTATTACAAAAAACTCAGAAGTGAAATACTAAATTGGAATTTCATTACATTCTATAATGTAGAACCTTGCCCAGTAGCTTATCCCCTTTAGCCTGTCTTCATAACATGCTTTGAAATGTTCTTTTGATATCAAGTTCATCCAATTATAAATATTAAAAATTTATTTTGCATTTGGCAGTCTATGCCAAATGTGAGTTTTGCTGGCAAAAAATCTGAGCCTAAAGCTCAAAACAATTATGGAAATAATTAAGTTGAATCATAGATTGGATAGCTTATTGCTATTATAGATATCTGAAATGCAACATGTTCTTCTGGAAAAGATTCCAATTATAGTAATTGTAGTATCCTTGGCTAATATAGCCCACTGCAAGTATTCTGCGTATTTGGTAATTATGTAGATATACAATTCCAGACTGTCTTATTCCATCTGTGTTCATGGTGCTCAACATCCTATTTTCACTTTTTATTCAAAATATTCTTTTTATTCAAATTAGAATTATTTGCCTATAGCTCATGTCTAGACAAAGACTGGTGTTCATTAAAGACCCTTTGAGCCTTAATTTTTTCCAAAACCATGTTTGGCTCTAAAGATACAAAGATGAATTGGACATAAGCCCTAATCTTTAGGAGCTCACGGTTTAGTGGAGAAGACAGACAATGGATGAAAATACAATGTGGTAAGTGCTTCTAATTCAGCCTGCTCTATGGAAATCTCCACAGAGCATCCACGTGAGTGAGGTTTTCAAAAGGGCCAAGCCAGGAGAAGAAACAAAAATCCAGGCAGGAAGGACCTGAGCAAGGACTCAGCGACATTAAAGGGCAGGAGTTATTTAGTGAGCACTGGCAGACTGGAGGGTACAGAATGCCTCACAGAGAACGTCACAGGGAGAGGTTAAAAAGATGGCCTGGGCCCAAGCAGTGAAGGACCCCATGTGCCAATACTAAAGAGTCTGAATGTCAATATAAAAAATACTTATTGAACAACTACCGCATGCATAACACAAGTAAGTTTTAAGACCCTGCCCTCTAGGGAAGTGGTTCCTTCTATGCCACATTCCCCCCAATGGTTTCGAAGGGTTTTGACTGCCAAACTGCATTTATTAACTTCCTCATTTTTCCATTTTTAAAAATTAAAGACAGAATGTCCATCAAATCTGATCAGCAGGCAACATCTAGAATCACCAGACTGAGTGGATAACATTCCCACCAAGAGAAAAACTTGACATTTTAACCTAACTGTGGGGACTCATTGAGGGGTAAGTGTGTGACTACTGAGCAACGTTTTGAAGAACGAAGATGGGCTGAACGGTGTGCTCAGACAGCCGCACCCCTGCATGTCTACATTACAGCACTTAGCATGCTGCCAGGGCGGATGAACCAGTAAGCAAGGTATGCTTGGGTTCAACTGTGTTTACTTACTAATTTACAGCGCACAACTGCAAATGAGTTTTACCGTATCTTTCATGTGGTGAAAACCAGGTGAAATTTTGCACTACAGATTCATAAGTAAGCACAAGCAAGCCTGTGTGTACCTTGCTTGTTGGGCAATCCGTCCCACGATGCTACGTTGAAATTCTGAGTTTACATGATTGTCTCTCTCTCTAGACTCTGAATTCCCTGTAAACAGGGACCATGGCGTACTCATTTTGCATCCCTAGCAATGTTCCTGGCTGTGTTCAACTGTACTCAACCCATTACTAATCTTTATGACCCCTGAGAACTGAGGTCTACAAAGCTGGAAACCTCTGCTGTTGAATGTAAATGGAAAGACTACACATACACATATACACACGCACAAACCCCCACTTTAAATGTAAATGGAATGACCACACACATATACACACGCACAAACCCCCACTTTAAATGTAAATGGAATGACCACACACATATACACACACACAAACCCCCACTTTAAATGTAAATGGAATGACCACACACATACACACACACACAAACTCCCACTTTAAATGTAAATGGAATGACCACACACATATACACACACACAAACCCCCACTTTAAATGTAAATGGAATGACCACACACATATACACACACACAAACCCCCACTTTAAATGTAAATGGAATGACCACACACATATACACACACACAAACCCCCACTTTAAATGTAAATGGAATGACCACACACATATACACACACACAAACCCCCACTTTAAATGTAAATGGAATGACCACACACATATACACACACACAAACCCCCACTTTAAATGTAAATGGAATGACCACACACATATACACACACACAAACCCCCACTTTAAATGTAAATGGAATGACCACACATATATACACAAACACAAACTCCCACTTTAAATGTAAATGGAACGACCACACACATGCACACAAACACACACAAACTCCCACTTTAAATGTAAATGGAATGACCACACACATACACACACACAAAAACTCCCACTTTAAATGTAAATGGAATGACAACACACATATACACAAACACACACAAACTCCCACTTTAAATGTAAATGGAATGACCACACACATGTACACAAATACACAAAAACTCCCACTTTAAATGTAAATGGAATGACCACACACATATACACACACACAAACCCCCACTTTAAATGTAAATGGAATGACCACACACATACACACACACACACAAACCCCCACTTTAAATGTAAATGGAATGACCACACACATATACACACACACAAACCCCCACTTTAAATGTAAATGGAATGACCACACACATACACACACACACAAACTCCCACTTTAAATGTAAATGGAATGACCACACACATATACACAAACACACACAAACTCCCACTTTAAATGTAAACGGAATGACCACACATATATACACAAACACACACAAAGTCCCACTTTAAATGCCAACACAGTGCAGGTGCAGATAAAGATGGTAGTGCTAAGGGATTTAGGGGAGGGACCAACTGAAAGCTGGAGCGCTCAAGGAAGACTCACTAGAGAAGGTGAGATGGGCTTTGAAAGAGAATGTGGAATTCAGAGACACTGAGAAAAGGGGAGGGAACATTCAGGTGAGGAAATAACATGAAAAAATTCAGAGATGGGAAGAAGAGTTTCTATGGTTTTCAGTAATTAAGCTCTTTTTTTAAATCAAAGTTTAATATACATAGAGAAAAATGTATAAACCGTAACGGTACAGCTTGGTGAACTACCAAAAAGCAAACAGACCCACATAACCACCTTCCAGATCAAGAAATAGAACATTATTCCCTGCACTTCCTTTTATATTTTTAAGTATTGATCCATGCGCGCCTACATGTTATCTATAACATGTTATATATGCAAACAGGAGACAAACAAAAACAATGTTCTGTCTGCTAGGCCTATTGTAGTAAGCCAAATGATAGCTACCCAAATCTCAATCCCGGGAGCATTCAAATGTTAATTTATTTGGAAAAGGGGTATCTGCAGATACGATTAAGGAACCTGAGACGGGATTACTCTGTATTATCCTCGTGGGTCCTAAATGCCATCACAAGGGTCTTTATAAGGGAGATGGAAAGGGAGATACGCAAACACACAGAGAAGGCCATGTGGAGGAGACACAGATCGGAGGGATGCAGCCCCAGCCCCTGAATGGGGTAACCACCAGAAGCGGAAGAGGCAAGGAACTGACTCTCCCTAGAGATTTAGCTCCAGCGCAGTGACACTTCCTGGATCACTTTGATGGACACTGATTTCTCCCTCCTCAGAACTCAGAGCGATCTTTGCCTTTGCCATCATCAGCCCTTAATCAGCATTCACTGTCTGGGATGTCTCCTGATGGTTTTATCACTTACCTCTTATCAACCAATTTTATTCCCAGAAAAATGACACAATATGCCACTTTGTATAATTCACAATATATTGGTTTTTTTTTTCACGTACTATGTACTGTTACTTTTTTTCATAACTATAAAACCTCAAGAGAAAATAAATAATAGCTCTAGAAAATTTAGTTATTCTTCTCCATCCTTTTGCAGCAAAGCCTGAAATAGGAAAAAATACAAGTTGCGAAAGGTTCTGAATGCCTGGCATGGGTCAAAATCTCTAGACAACATAAGTCATGCTGAGCTCAAAGCCTCAAGAGGATCCAACAGAATCCCAGTGTAACCGTTAATTCTTTGCTATCGAGCCAAATGTGCTCAGATTGAGAAAGACCCAGTCTGGAATCTTCCAGGGGGGGCAGGGAGCCGCCGATCCCTGGACAAAACTTCAGAAAGTCTATTAGAAATCATAAATCTAATTCACAATAAAACTGTTCCAGCTAAAACCTCTCAGTTCTTTGCTTTTAGCCAGAATTACAGGAACGCAGTGTGATTATATAAGTTATGGTACAAAAGCCAAAAGCTCTGATTGTCAGTTACATTTTTATTAGTAAAAAAGGGAAACCGAATTATTGTTTCACAAACAGAATCTTTTCAAACAACAATCTCATTAGAAAAAGATAATGAAATTTTTTCGTGGTGTTTAGGAAGGAGAAAAAGCTCCAAGGAACTTAAAAACAGGGGCCATTGTCTTAACAATAATAGTCTGTTTGTTGAGCCCTTACTGTGGACTTTACATTAATGTTCTTGTTTAATCCTCACAACTTAATGAAGATACTATTATTACCCTCAGTCTACAGATGAGGAAACCGAGCACTGAGGGTTAAATAACTTGTCCAAGGCTGCCCAGTGATAGGCGGCATGGCCAAGAATCGAGTTCAGGGCAATTAACTTCAAAGCTGTGTCCTTAGTCCCCACAGTATACTATTTTATTCATCTTCCTTCCCACACTCACTCTTGGACAAACTCTGCCTTCCCAACAACTAAGGAGGTGGACTTTACACTCAAGGGTCAAACTTAGGCAAGAAGAATTGTGGAAGGAACAAGACTCAGAACGCCTGCTGTTTGTTGTACCTGCTTCAGCCACTGGGCTTCTGGCTCTGAAGCTTTGGGACCAGGTCCCGGTAAATGTCAATGTGCCAAGGACTCTCGAGTTCCTGTGGTACAACTATTTAAGAATCCGTTGTGCTGTGGTCTGTGATAATGCCCCAAACTTCATTCTGGCTGCCTTTAGTGCCTACCCTTCCTTGTCCTTCTTGTCATTAGGAGCCAGCAAGTCAATTCCGACTCAGCGACCTGATAGGACAAAGGAGAACTGCCTCATAGGGTTTCCAGGGAGCGGCTGGTGGATTCGAAGTGCCGACCTTTTGGTTAGCAGCTGAGCTCTTAACCACTGCGCCACCAGGGCTCCTTACTTGGTTAAACTGGACTTGAATTATCTTACACGTCTGCAACTTGATCACGGTGACAAAAGAGACACACTGGTGGTTCCTGTCACGGAGCACAAGTAGGAGAAAGGAAGACAGGATTACATCATGGTGAATTCACTTTGAACTGGAGAACCTGACATTTATTTGCTGAACATGAACATGAATATCTTGGCAACCATAAGACTCCTTTGGGGAAGCAATGGAAACAAAAAAAGTCGATTTCGGAGAAAGCTGGCTAACATCTTCGGAGGACTACTTCATAAAATGAGTGACAAAGAGCCTGGCAAAGGGAGAAACTGATAGCAGCTATTGTGGTTTGATTTGGGCATTTTCTTACCCACAAAACCAAATATTCACTTTAAAGAAATCCCTGACCAAAATCACTCCGCCAGATGCTTTTCTTTCACCCAAAGTTGCAAATCCTTTCTTTCCGGATGGAAGCCAAAACCAAACCAAACCCGTAGCCACCGGAGTCAATTCTGACTCTTAGCCACCTCACAGGACAGACTAGAACTGCCCCATAGAGTTTCCAAGGAGCTACTGGTGGAGTCAAACTGCTGACCTTTTGGTTAGCAGCCGAACACTTAACCACTGCACCAACAGGGCTCCTGTTGGAAGCCAGGCTTACTATATTAGAAACTCAAAAGATACTGCTGGGTGGAGGGGCAGAGACTACTTTGTGAACTGATATCCCTCAAGGGATATCTCAGTAAAAGGGGACTGATGGGCAGGGTTCAGTCGATCATGTTAATATTAGTCAATGGTTGATCTGTATTTCTCCCTCCTCTTCTCTTTATAAGCCCCATTGTGCCTAGCTTCTTAGAGCCATTTGCTTTTTCTAGAATCAAAATGGCCTGCCTACACACATAAAACTCACTGCCAACGAGTGGATTCTGACTCATAGTGACCCTAAAGAATGGAGTAGAACTGCCCCTTAGGGTTTCCAAGGAGCAGACGGTTGATTCAAATTCCCAAGCTTTTAGTTAGCAGCTGTAGCTCTTAACCACTGCACCACCACTCCACACACACACACACACACACACACACACACACAAACACACAATGCACTGAAGGCATTGGTGAAAAACAAGGCTCCAGGAATTGATGGAATACCAATTTAGACGCTTCAACAAATGGATGCAATACTGGAAGTGCTCACTCATCTATGCCAAGAGATTTGGAAGACAGTTACCTGGTCAACCGACTGGAAGAGATCCATATTTGTGCTCATTCTGAAAAAAGGTGATTCAATAGAATGTGGAAATTATCAAACGATATCATTAATGTCACATGTGACAGGCCCATAAAACAAACAATAATACACACAGCCAACCATGTATATGAGATTAAACGAGTACACCAGCCCAGGGGAAACGATGAGAAGGCTGGAGGGGACAAGAAAGCTGGATGAATGGAAATGGGGAACCCAAAGTCGAGAAGGGGAGAGTGTTGACACTCGTGGGGTTGGCAACCAATGATACAAAACAATATGTATATTGTTTAATGAGAAACTAATTTGCTCTATAAACCTTCATCTAACACACAATAAAAAAAAAAAATCACACGAAAGAAAAATTTTGCTGAAGTTAATTCAAAAACAGTTGTAGCAGTACATCGACAGGGAACTGCCAGAAATTCAAGCTAGATTCAAGAGGACGTGGAATAAGGGATATCATTGCTGATGTCAGGTGGATCTTGGATGAAAGCACAGAATACCAGAAAGATGTTTACCTGTGTTTTATTGCCTACACAAATGCATTTGACTATGTGGATCGTAACAAATTATGGCTAACATTGCAAAGAATGGGAATTCCAGAACACTTAATGGTGCTCATGCAGAACCCGTACATAGACCAAGAGGCAGTTGTTCGACCAGAACAAGGGGATACTGGGTGATTTAAAGTCAGGAAAGGTGTGCAGCAGGGTTGTATCCTTTCACCATACTTATTCAATCTGTTTGCTGAGCAAATAACCTGAGAAACTGGACTGTATGAAAAAGAACAAGGTATCAGGATTGGAAGAAGACTCATTAACGACCTCCAGTACGCATATGACATAATCTTGCTTGTTGAAAGCGAAAAGGACTTGAAGCACCTACTGAAGAAGACCAGAGACCACAGCCTTCAGTATGGATTACACCGCAACATACAGAAAACAAAAATCCTTACAACTGGACCCATAAGCAACATCATGATAAACAGAGAAAATATTGAAGGCAAGGATTTCATTTTACTTGGATCTACAATCAATATCCATGGAAGCAGCAGTCAAGAAATCAATCAACGTATTGCACTGGGCAGATCTGCTGCAAAAGACTTCTTTAACGTGTTAAAAGCAAAGCTGTCACTTTGAGAACTAAGATGCACCTGATCCAAGCCATGATATTTTCAACTGCCTCATATGCATGCAAAAATGGGACAATGAATAAGAAAGTCCAAAGAAAAATTGATGCCTTTGAGTTATAGTGTGGGAGAAGAATACTGAATATACCATGGACTGCCAGAAAAACCAACAAATCCGTCTTGAAAGTACAGCCAGAACGCTCCTTAGAAGCGAGGATGGCGAGACTTGGTCTCGTATACTTTGGACATGTTATCAGGAGGGATCAGTCCCTGGAGAAGGACACCATGCTTGGTAAAGTAGAGGATCATCGAAAAAGAGGAAGACCCCCAAGGAGATGGACTGACACAGTGGCTGCAACAATGGACTCAAACATAGCAAGGATTATGAGAATGGTGTAGCACCAGTCGTACACAGGGTCTCTATGAGTCGGAATCAACTTGATGGCACCTAACAACAACAATAATACACGCATACAGAATTACTGCTCGGAATAAACTTTATGTTCAAATTTCAGTGAGTTCTGATTATTTTTAACAAGCCTCACTAAACAGAAGTAGCCCAATTCAACTGAGGCAGATGCCTGCACGCCACCTGCCTCTACTCTCCTGAGTTAGAGCCAGTTTTCAGTAAGCACTGAAATCCATCCAGTCATGTGCAAGTCAGCTAACATGCTATTCTTTGCATAAATCTGGTTTTTATTTGCATTGCAAGGCATCAATTACTACATGCTGCGATGTATAATTAAAGTAAATGTGCTGTTTCTATTAGCCTTACTGTTGTTGGGTGCCGTCAAGTCGTTCTGGACTCATGGTGACCCCATGTTACAGAGTAGAACTGCCCTGTAGGGTTTTCTAGCCTGTAATCTTTACGGGAGCAGATCGCCAGGTCTTTCTCCCGCTGAGCAGCTGGGTGCGTTCAAACCATCAACCTTTCAGTTAGCATATGAGTACTTAACCTTTTGAGCCACAAGATAATATTTATTACTGCAAGAATAAAAGTTGTGATTTTAACTAAGGCACATTTCAAGACAAGAAAGTCTACCACAGTCTGAGATGTCTACGACCTTATAAAGTAACAACCTAAAGATTATGATTAGTAATTTTACTTTGAAGTTTAAAAACCAAAATCATCATTCAGCTTACAAGAAGGCACTATGAACAATTTGAAATGAATGCGCTTCACAAAGACAGAACCAGATCTGAAGGTTCAGAGCTTTTAGTCAAAAAGGAACTCCGGTATTGCCCTGTATGATGTTTCTCTCAACGAACAAAAAGGGTTCCTTCACTTGGTAAATAGCTGCCTTTCTATTACTATATGCACTGAAGATTGTACCAGCTTCTTGGGATCTCACCTTTATCAGTTGTCAATAAAGTTGATTCTGACTCATGGTGACCCACGTGCGCCACAGTAGAACCGTGCTCAATAGGATTTTCAATGGCTGATTTTTTTGGACGTAGATCACCAAGCCCTTCTTCTGAGGTGCTTCTGGGTGGACCTGAACCTCCAAACTTTCGGTTAGCAGCTAAGCACATTAGCTGTTTGCAGCACCCAGGGACTCCCTTGAAATCTTAGTGGTTGAAAATACAGGAGAGAAATATTGAATAATTGAAGGACGATTCCAGAAAAAGTTTTCCAGATTTGAGAGAGAGAATAAAATTGGGTGAGGACAAAGATAAGGTGACAGGTTTGAGGGAACAGCACTCAGGTTCATGACTGCCTCTTCTGTGAAGCAAGAGGTGAGGCTGCCTGCTGTGTAGGCCTATGGGAGGGGGTAAAGGAAGTAGCCACTGCCATGGAATCCATTCCGACCCACAGCTACGCTACAGAACAGAGTAGACCTGCCCTATATGGTTTTCAAGGCTGCAATCTTTATGGAAGCAAATGGCCACATCCTTCTCCCACACAGCGGGTTCACCAACCTTTTTTGGTAACTAGCCAAGCACTTTAACCACTGCGCAATCAGGGCTCCTAAGGTGGCTAGGGAGGTTTAAGTGACGAGAGTTAAGAGTCACTGTGAAGTATGGGAGATGTGACTGGGGCAGTTCGGAGAGATGAGGCCCAGTCGTGGCCAGGCACCACACATCTGTGGAGGTGCCAACAGCAGGCATTCAATGTTTGTTGAAAGAGCTTGTGGAAAGGGGCACTGAGCTGGAAGTGAGACTTGGACTTTGGCCCTAGCTCTGCCACCAAACCATCGGACGGCTATGGCAAGTCGTTTCTCATGGTGAAGGGTCTCTACTGTTCAGTTGTTTTTGTTGATAAAAACCAACACCGAACTAGACAGAGTTAAGAACAGAGCATGCCACTAAAGACCTCCCTCTTTGCAATACGCTGTTAGTTGGCATTCTCCGGCTAGTTGTTTCCATCAGTTATTAATCCACCTAATTCACATTATTCCATCTAATTCACCAGGATGGTGTGAAAGAGTTGTTGACATAAAAATAGCATTCCCTGGCTGGATATTTCTTTTCACATGCACCCTCAGAAAAAGAACAAGTATCTGGGGAAATGGATGTTTCGGATTTCTTGCCCACAGGGCAGTAAACACTGGCAGGGAATAAATTTGACTTTATTGTTAAATGTCAAACGTAAAGGGCATTTTTTAGTTACCCTCACGTGTGCAATCTAGTCTCTAGTTCAGGTGTCCTTAACACTAGGACCTGGGTGGGCTTTTAAGGAGGGTTCATAAACACCCTGAAACTATACCATACTGGATTTCTACACGCACGTATGCACAAACTTTCTTTAGATTTTTGAAGTGTATCCATAACGCCCCACCAAAAAAAAGTTTAAAAATCACTGCTTTAAGTATAAAAGTTCTTTTTCTTATGCAAGTTTCCTTATTAGTTCATAATGGGTCTAATCTCCAAAGCGTCCATGGTTAATCTCTTTATCCTTTAGGCAAGGAGAGTTGGACAAAATTGCTTTGCACATCTTACCCTATGACTCTACCGCTTGAAAACGCTGCGTTCAAATAAAAACACCCAAGTGTTGACACTGCACGTGTATTGGTTCCACAGTTTAAAAGCAGTTTGCAGGCTTCATCTTCGTTGATCCTCACTAGTTGTACAATTTGGGACGACTTAGTTCACTTCTACAGCACCGAGCGCAGAAAACGAAAATTGATGGCTGAGCGACGAACGAGTGCGTTATTCATGTATGAGTGAGGCGACTGGAGAAGGTGGCTACACAGACCCCTCCGAGCTCCCAGATTCCAAGCCTTTATGATTCACTTAGCCGCTGCATTATTGAGCCACATCCATTTTGCAAGTTCTAGGTAATCCCACTAGGGCCACCTCTAGTATGTCCCACAGGGAATTCGATGACGGGCCGGAGGCTGTCTGACGTTAAATCACCCTCATGTCGCCTCACGCGTTTCACGGGGAGAGTCAGATCGAGTTCCGTGCGCCACGGACTACCTCTCATCAGCCCTCCAGCACCCCACAGGGGAGCATCTCTGTCACGCTCACGGACCCTCTCTCCCGACCTCCTCACAAGACACCAGCCCCGTCGGCCCCGCAACAGCGACTCGCGCCGAAAGGCCAAAAACACCGTCGGCGACCTCCACGTGACTAACGCGCCTAATCGCAAACGCAGACTGCGGACTACGGCTCCCCATACTAGGGCCAGCGCGTGGTACGCATGCGTGCGGCAGACGCGCTCCTCCCGGCGACGACTTCCAATTAGCTGAGCGCATGCGCTGCGTGACGCCGCTACGCACGGAAGGAGGTGCAGCCGACCAAGGCCCCTGCGCGCCTGCGCAGTAGCTGGACGCGGGCGTGTTTTTTTTTTTTTTTTTTTTTTTTCCTTTTTTTTCCGAATTGGTTGAGGGATAGATTCTAGTTACAAAATGGCGGCCGGGAGCGTGTCGGGCGCTATTCCCCTGGCGGCCTCTGGCTGAGCGGACAGCTCTCCCGTCACTAGCGAACTGAGAGAGACGAGGCACCGGGGGACATGGTGTTTGAAACTCCGGGCTTGTTGACCACGAAGTTCTTTGAGGCTCTTAGCGCACCGGAAGCGACCAAGCGCGCCCCGCCGGGGAACCCGCAGCCGCTTCAGACCCCGGCGCCGAGACTGCGGACCGCCTCTTTGTCGCGCCCACGGCCCAGCGAGTGCTGCGGCGGCCGCCAGCGAGGTGAGAGGGCAGGAGCCGGGGGCAGGCCTGGGGAGGGGCGTCGGCGGGGCGCGGGGCTGTGGGTAGGCCGGGAGGGTGGGGCGGTGACCGCAGCGACGCAGCCGGGGCTGTTTGTGAAGCCGGGCCCGGGCCGAGCTGCCGGGCTGCAGTGTCCGGCTCGGTCAGCCTCGCCCCGGCGCGGGGCCCCTGCGGCCCAGCCGGAGGTAGGCGGCCGAGCGGGTAGGGGTCGTCCCCGCGTGGTCTTCTCGGGTGGGTTTCGGCGGTTCCTCTGGGCACTCTTTTCCCCTTTCCGTCTAGTCTTACCTCTCGTTGAGCCCCGTGCAGTGCTTCTTCGGCTAGGCATCCCCGGGCCGTCGGACACCCCGTTCCATTGACAAGCCGTCCTGAGATCGGCGCTTTCCCCCAGACGTCTCCCTAATTGTTGTTGATTCGGACTCAGAGCGACCAGATAGGACTGAGGCGAACAGCCCCATAGGGTTTTCTTAGGCTGTAATCTTCACGGAAGCAGATCGCCGCCACATCGTTCTCCCTCGAGGACACTGGTGGATTCGAACCGGTGACCTTTCCGTTAGCAGGGAGAGGTCGCTTTAACCTCGTAAATAAGCGTGCTGAAATCCGTGTTTTCATCCTTACAGTGAACTGATGGTTGACTCAAGTTCAACCCCAAGGGCAGGAATGCACCAGCTAGCAGAGACCACATAACTTTCTAGGCACAGATAAAATTTAATTGAGTTTCAGTTTCCTATCAGGTTTCTTCTTACTTGGGAATGACTTCATAGCTTGATCGCTTCCTACTCATAAAGCACAAACGTTTTTTAAATTCATCATCATGGTGGCAAGCACATAAGACTTGCTAGGTACCAGGCCTCGTTCTAAAGACTTTACAGAGATTTCTTGTCTGTTACGGCATAAAAAGAAATTTATTGTCCAAAGGGTGAATAAACTTTAGATGTGGTAAAATACTGTTTCAAAGTCAGGCTCATAATTCAAGTTTCTCTTTTTCCCTCCTACGTTTTTACGTTTTAGAGGAAAAGTAATATTTTATAGCCATTGCGTCTAACAAAACTTGTTTCTTTAGTAATATTTATTAAACCCTCCCTGTGTTCCAGATACTGTTCTAAACTAAGCTCTTTTCATTTATTTCATTTAATTCGTTTATCCCTTCCCCATTCTACAGATGAAGAAATTGAGGCACAAAAATGTAACCTGCCCAAGGTCTCACAGCTAGAAAATGGCATAGTTGAGATGCTAGTGTAAGGCATTGCTTTCTCAAATATGTAATACCTGAACTCACGCATTTAGCGACAGATAAAGCACCTGCCTTGAGCTGGACAAGGTTCAGGGCATTTGGAATACATCAGTAGACAAAGCAAAGACGCGTGCCGTCTGGTATATACTGGTCCGACTAATGTGGTAGCGCGTGGAAGCAGCTGTGTTAATTTAGCCGATTTTATAATGCCAGTTATCTCTTCAGTTGTGGATAGTTGTAAGATGTTAAAAGTTCACTCCTGTTACAGTTTTTGCACCTTCAGCTCCATGCTTTTTTACCCACGGTTAATCTCGAAAAACAAAAATGACCGTTTCAACTTCTCATCTTTTCTGCCCTCTGGCGGAGTTCCTTAATGAGTAGGAAAATGGCTGGAAGAATCCACACAGAGACTTGGCCCCTAAGCAGATCCATACTGGTTATAAGGAATTATGTCTACAAGTACCTTGTTTGGATGACAAAGGTTAATAGCAAAAGTTGACAGAGTGTTTTTGGGGAGGCATTAAAAAGAAAGATTCTCAGGTAATGGTTGAAAAATACATGTGTTAAATCTGATACTTTGTATTTTAGAACCTTAACCAAAACCCATTGCCATCAAGTTGATTCCAACTCATAGCAACCCTGTAGGACAGTAGAACTGCCCCATAGGGTTTCTAAGGAGCAGCTGGTGGATTCAAACTGCCGACCTTTTTGGTTAGCAGCTGAACTCTTAACCACTGTGCCACCAGGGCTCCGCTTGAGAACCTTAGACGTTGAAATTGTTTATAATCAGAAAAAAAGCACATACTTGTAAAAGAAAAATTCAGATATTATTAGAATGTTGTTGAAAGCCCCTATGTAAGCACTCTACAGGGGATCAGATTTTAGAGGCCTTTGGAGTACCAGCATTTGAATTTTATTTTGTAGATCCTAGAGAACAGTAGGCGGTATCTAAGTTTGTGAGTATCTTAATGACCGTGCGGTTCCAAGAAGCTTAGTCTGGGGGGTTGAAGGCAGACGAGAATGAGGAAAGTCTGTCAAGAAGAGTCCAGGTGGGTTTCAGGAGCCCTGGCAGGTACCCAAACCTGAATTCCTGGGCAGGATGGGTAGCAAAGGAAATGGAAAGGTTTTTTGTCCATTCAGCTGGCGTCTTAGGGAAGGTGTCACGACAAGAGAGCTCTCAGTTTGGTGTTTTGGTGTTTTGGTTTGTTTGAAGGGTTGTGCATTCTCAGGATGTTAGTACATCCATATCAGTCATATTTTGAACTTCAAAATGATGTCTTAACAGTAGGCAGTTTGGGTGAATTAGATGTTCACTCTTGGGAAACATGTTTTCTGGTGGCACAGTGGTTAAGCGTTTGGCTGCTAACCGAAAGGTCGGCAGTTCGAATCCACCAGCTGCTCCTTGAAAACCCTGTCGGGCAGTTCTGCTTATGTCCTATAGGGTCAGTATGAGTCAGAATCGACTCGATGGCAGTGGGTTTTTTGTTTTTTTTAATCTGTAGCCTAAAGAAGGGTATTCATGTTGTGAAGATATTTCCGATACTTTATTAAAATTCTTACCTAAGGGTGGACTTCTTTAATGGGTCATCCTAATGAGAATTTTTAATCTTAAAAATGTTTTGCCTGTGTCAAGACTCTTAAGTGTAATTTACATAGAATAATTTAGTTAAGCACTTGTTGATTATGTACTGTTAAAGGTTCCAGATTTTTAAAAAATCAATATTTTAATTTTTTCTAATGGAGTTGATTCAGTGTTGGTCAGAAAGAGTGCCAGCATGCCTTCAGAGCCCCCCACCGCCTCCCAGCCTAATCCCTTACTGGATTTATAATGCGGCAAGCCTAACGGCACCGGCATAAAGTTCTCCCTGAAACAGTTCCCACTGGTATTGGGAATGTTTTTGTCTCGTGTCCTGCTAGAATGAACTCTAAAAATTACTTTTAAGAGTTGTGTCTTTATCTAGAAAACTAAGCTGTTTACTTTTATTTTCTATAACTTAGGTTTGAAAAAATGGCCAAAAGAATTGCTGAAAAGGAATTGACAGATAGGAATTGGGATCAAGAAGATGAAGCGGAAGAGGTAAAAAGTAGTTTCTGTAAGAGTGATTTCATGCTTCTAAGTTTAAATTCATTTTGAGTTTTCTTATGAAGTCTTTGTGATAAAAATTAAAAGATCTTTTACATACATCCTGAACAAGGAAGTACTGTGGTTCCTTCTGCCCTGTGTGTCACATGGAAAGCTATTAATTACACTTGGGGGGGCTCTTCCACTGACATCTCCTCCTTAACTGTTCTGCTCCTTGTGGAAGCAGCTTCTTCCTGAATGTCAGAAACCTGCAGCATTCTGAACCATAGTTTAGAGTCAGTCATTGCGGTCGTGGCTACAGGTTAAGTGATCTGGTCTTTGAAGTTTCACACAGCGCTGGCGCTCAGGCTGGAAAAGCAGTTCACCACCAGCATCTTGGTCTGCCAAGCCCATAATTTTAGATTTCAGAAGCTTGAGGTTGCCACCCTTGTTCTGATGCTTCTTGGAAGCCTGCTCAGTGGATCTGAGACCCCCCAAAAGTTGATTAATAAGAATAGAATTAGATACTGTGCCTCCTTGGGTTGGCCTGGTTTACCTCCAACAAAATAGAAATGGTCTTCCTTGAGGGGATCTTGTAGTTTTTCTCATGTAAATAATAAGGCGTGGCCACATTTCTAGTGCCTCATCAGCAGTTTGAGACTCCTGGGCCAGTTCACTAAGGAAATCTGTAACCAAGTTAGCCTTTCAAGTTGTCAGAATAGAGCTAAGTTTAAAAAAAAAAAAAAAAAAGCCTGCACGAGTGTTTCCAAGCTTATTTTTAGACAGCCACCTTCTTGCTTTCTGAATCTACTTTCTTTCCAGTATAATATGTTTACCTTTACAAATATATGAGCTAATAATGCTTGGGTAAATGAAAATCACAGATATATTAATGTGTTGACAGGGCTTTTAACATTTCTAACTGGTTTGGGGCTTTTTGACTAAGCCTTTGGCTGTGGATATTTTTCTGGGTCTCTGTACAGTTACATTAAGCTCTAGACTACCGTATATGATTCGCTTTGGCATTAAAATACTTCAGGAATGAAAGAACTCACATTTGGACGGTTTCTAGTGAAATGAGTGTCGAAAGACTTTCATTCTGGGCAAGTGCAGCCAAATGGCCCCTTCTGTGGGTATTAGGGACTCTTTTAAATTTAACGTGATCTGAAATAAGTATACCAAAACCAAACCTGTTGCCGTCGAGTTGATTCCAACTCATAGTGACCCTATAGGACAGAGTAGAACTGCCCCATAGGGTTTCCAGGGAGTAGCAGGTAGATTTGAACTGCCAACCTTTTGGTTAGCAGCTGAGCTCCTAACAGCTCCACTACCAGGGCTCCGAAATAAGTATAGATGAGACTTTTTTTTACAGAAAGTATTTTATATCCGTTCTACAGGGCGAAAGAAGGGTTGACGTAGAGCCAGGGAGCTTCAGCAGATTGATAGGGCGGATTAGTACTTTATAGTGGTTTAGCATATGTGAAAGGGCAGTCGTTTTCCAGCAGGGTCACTTAGAGTCTTTGGTTCCTCAGTGGCCTTTTGAGCAATGGACAAGCGGGTTCTTCTTAAAAATAATATGTGTATGTGAATGATAACATAGATCCAGCCCACTGCCATCGATTCTGACTCAGCGATCCTATGGGACAGAGTAGAACTGCCCCAGAGAGTTTCCAAGGCTGTAAATCTTCACGGAAGCAGACTGCCACATCTTTCTCCCACAGAGCAGCTGGTGGGTTCAGACTGCCGACCTCTTGGTTAGCAGCTGAGCATTTGAAAACTAAGTAGTAAGATACTGGATTTGGGCATCTGGATTTCAGAACTGGTGCTGCTACCAACTAATTAGGATCTCTAAGGTACCTTCTAGCTTTTGGATAGTAGATTTTGCTTCTTAAAATTGAATTCTTAGTCTAAATTATATTAGTATCTTAGATTGTACCTGAGATTAATTCGAGGACTTGGTTGTTAACAGTTTGCATCAAAGTTTGCATTGTAGTCTTCTCAGAAATTTTTGTGCGTACATGCTGGGGGTGCTGCTTTCTGTGAACTGTGATTTGAAGATCTGGAAGATTTGTGACCCACCTGATTAGAACTGGAGTTCACGAAATAGAAAACAGATTTAACTTAACGTCCCTGTAGTTTGTGTTACGTAGTAATAATATTTGAGAACCAGCAGATATTAGATAAGTTTATTCTAGCTTTTTTGCTCATTCTATTTCCTTTTTGCCCTTATCTTACTCCTTCTTAATTTGTGCACTCTTGCAGGTGGGAACATTCTCAGTGGCCAGTGAGGAAGTCTTGAAGAATAGAGCCATAAAAAAAGCAAAACGTAGAAATGTTGGATTTGAAGTGAGTGTTTTCTTACAGAGCTTTTGATATTACAGCCAAGTTTGACCTCTGAGTCACAGCGCGTTTCTACCTCTGGGAGCAGTCAGACCAACATACTCTTTAAGAATGCTTACTCCCTGTGAAAATCCTTGGTGTGGGCATGGGGAATAGATTTTTTTTAAAGCACGAAATCTGTGGTTTTAAAAGGAAGCTTATCCAGTAGAGACAAGATAATAGTTTCAAATTGAGTGACTGTAACGAAGAAGAAAAACAAGTGTAGCAATACAAAAGGCCAGAGAAGTGGTGTCAGGTGGGAGTAAGAAAGGGAAGTAGAAGTATATTCTCAGGCTTCTCTACTTCCTGGGATTGAGTGTGGGGGGTGGGGGAGTCCTTAAACTATAATAGAAGCACTGCACGTGTCAGTTATTCTCCCAGTATGATAGTATTAAAAAACCAAACCATACCTGTTGGCGTCAATTCAATTCCGACTCATAGTGACCCAGTAGGAGAGAGTAGAACTGCCCCATGATAGTACAGTGTATTAAAATGTCCCATCCCAGTGCTTGAAATATAAAGACAAGTTTTTACTCTTGGATTGAAATCGTTGAGCCCATATTCAGCAATCACTCCACATTTAGCAGCTCTTCCCCACCCCTCACATACATCCCAGACAGGGGGCGTCGTCTTGGTGTTCGGGACGTCTCTTGTCTGGTAGGAGAGGCCAGTGTGAGCGTCCTGCCTGGCCGCTTTGGAGTAAACCTCAGCTGCACGTTCTGCGGTGGCTCTCTTCACTGCTTTTAATTCCAAGTTCTTTTCTGGTCTTGTTTCCTTCTTGCCTCGACACTGGTGCCTAGTTGGGTGTCAGTGTTGGGGGAGAAGTGACAACACGTTCACTGAGAAGACACAGGGCAGACAAAACTTACCTAGGGAGGAAACGCTCGTTGTGGAAATGTTGTGAAGCACCCGTGGCACATTCAAGTGGGGTTCTCTGGAAAACTGCTAGGTGACCCAACAGGAATTGGGGAGAGCAGCAGGTACAGCTCTGGGAGTAAATGGAGGGAGCTCGTGGTGCAGAACAAGAAGCGACCGCCCGGAGGAGCAGGAGAAGCCAAGCGAAGACGGTCTCCAGGAGAAGGGGCCAGCTGCTGGGTGAACGATGATGAAGAAGGAGAAACAGCACGGGCTTCAACCAAAACGGCCAAAGGAAAGGGACATAAATAGGCATGGGTAATTGACATCCATGTTGAGTTTTTGCTGTACCTCTTAGTTCAAGTTTCTGTGAGAGCTTGTATATTAAAGTAATGAAATGGTGTGTCCAGCTAGATGCGGAAATGTGGTAGTGTTTCCCAAATAGTGAATTTGTTGGTTGGTTCATTTGGCAGACCTGCTAGGCACTGAGGATACCGCTGGCAAAGGAGACAGACCGGAATATCCCTGCCTTGTGGAGCGTATAGCCTCACGATGGGAGAGAGAGAACGCGTGCGCACACACGCACGTGTGAGGGGACTGGGGGATGATGTGGGGAGACTGCCTGCTAGGGAGCCAGCCCAACTGGATCTCTCAGTCAGCTCACCCAGTTTTCTAATGTCACCATTCCTTTTGTTAAAACCAGTAAGTAGCTCTTGCGTTTTTGTGATGATTCTAGAGCAAATTTGCTTCAGCAGTTTCCAAAATAGCTGTAAATACCGTGGCTCTGAAATCTAGGGCAAACTGAAAGGCCCTCAGGAGCCCCTTGCAGCTTTACGGCTTGTCCGTGGTCATTGCTTTCATGATAGCTATCTCAGTTTGATGTATTTCGGATTTTAAGTAATTAAAAGTCAAAGAAATTTACAGCATTAGAACCTAACCTGTATTTATTACCCACATGAAAAATCATACACGTTAAGGTCTAGCAGTGTTTGCCTTATTTAATCAGATGCTGCTGTAAAGTGTCCGTGGTCAGTAAATACCTGAAATTCTGTAGATGTGATTGAGGCGTCCGTGTTCGTGAACAGTGTGCAATGGTATCGGACAAGCTGGCCTGTTTAGAGAGTGGAGAAGTTGTAGATTAAGTCATTTTGGGGTGAGGTCATGTTACGATTCACTTACGTGGGAACTTAAGATTTGCGTGCTCCCTCAGAGATGCTTTGAAGCATGTGTTCCTTTAATGTATTGTTGAAAAACTTCTTGGCGCAGCCCTCGGATCTGTGGTCCAGGAAGCAGATTCATCTCTGCAGTATAACCATGCCTTTGAAAAAGATCTTCTAAAACTTGTTTGTAGTGATTTTAATAAAGCACTTTCAACTGAAGGATTTTTCTCCAGAAACTTACAGGGGCAGAGGGGAGCTTTAGAGTTCATAAGAAATGCCAAATATTTCCGAAGCTTCTTAGGTTAGGTATGTGAAAGCTAGAAACAGTGGGAAATGGTCCACTAGAACGATCTTGCTAGAGAAATCTAGTTTAAGGAAATACTGAGGAAAATTAGGATCAAATGTTACCTCTGAATTTCTCAGCCAGTAGAATCTAGATTTGAGACAGAATCAGCTTCTTAAATCAGATGTCTGTAGGCTGAAAGCTACAGAAATTCTTAGAAAATTATATGTAAATGGGTAAACAGTTTATCTAATATGATGTTTCTACAATTTCTTCAGGCAGATAGTCTTTTTCTAAGTGATGAAAAATCTTTGATTTGGGGTTTAGTTTTATTGAAAATGCTTTTTAAATTATTTTTCTGAGGTGGGTAGCAGCTCTGTGGGCTTATTGCACTGTTCCTTTCTCCTTTTATGTCATCCAGACGCACGCTACATTTGGGAATGTATCTCACTGTCATTGATGATCGACCGGTGCTCCTGGCCGTTTCAGGCGGGCAGCCCTTCCTTTCTCCTTGCTCTTCCTGCTGTGCCTCCAGTGTCCTTAGAATGTGGGTTGCATAGGGTTCTGGGTGCTATTTAGCCAAGATGTTCATGTTGCTTGCTGAGCTTGTTTGGTGATTGACAGTATAACGTGTGCTCTTTCTTTATATTTCAGTCTGATAGTGGAGGGGCTTTTAAAGGGTTTAAAGGCTTGCTTGTGCCTTCTGGAGGAGGAGGAGGGTTTTCTGGATTCGGGAATGTCGCTGGAGTGAAGCTTGCAGGACTGTCAAATGGAAATAGCATAACTAGTGCCCCTGTGCCTACCAGTGCAAAGGCGGCTACAGAGACCAAGACAACCTTTGGTGAGTAGCTGCCTCTCCCTCACCACATCTGAGTATAATTTGTGAAAAGGAACTTTGCCAAGATGTTTTTCTTAAATGCTTATCCTGGTATTGGGACTCTGAGCAAAACGGTGATAATGAAAGGGATGGGAATCTGAGAGACGTTGGTTGTACAGAGTATGTGGGTAGAACACAGGCTTTTGAGCCAAAACAGACCTAGCTTCTGTTCTCAGCCCACCAGTTACCAGCCTGTGACCTTGGTAAAGCCCTTGACCTCTGAGCCTCAGAATCCTTGACTCTGTAAAGGCTTCCCATCCGTCCATCCATCCAAGGACTTTCCCTGGGCCACACACCAGCATGGCTGGGAGGACTCAGATGACATTGTCCCTGGTCACAGGTTTGTCTCGCACTGCGTGTGTTGATGGCCTGACCTTCTTTGAGGGAGTGAGTCAGGAACTCTTGTGATTAGCAACAGAGAATGGGATCATGGGTTAAAACCTTCAGCTCGTTGAAATGATCCTGATTGATTAGATTGTACCTAGCTAATTATTTTGAAACAGTATACTATTTAATTTGAATTTAGTGTGACAAAAATAAGCATTTTTCTGTTAGGATTTTAACTAATATGTGTACGTCTGTACACCTTTAGGGTAAGTTTTATGCCAGCCTAATATTATGGCAGGAGTCCCTGGGTGGTGCAAACAGTTAAACGTTCTCTGCTGCTGACTGAAAGGATGGCGGTTCGAGTCCATCCAGAGGTGCCTCCGAAGAATGCCCTGGCAAACTGCTTCCCAAAAATGAGCTGTTGAATACCCTGTGGTGTACAGTTCCACTCTGATACATATGGGGTCACCGTGAGTCGGAATCGACTTGATGGCAGCTGGTACTGGTAATAGTCTGACGGTTCTGTTTGTAAATGGCCATCCTTTTGAAGGCAAAGCGTTTTAAAATTGTTGAGGCTCAATGCAAGCATGTAATAGATTCTTGTGTACAGCTTAATTTGATCTTTATATACCTCATTCCTAAATGGTAGCTATGCACATACTTTTTGAACTAAATAACTAAGATAAGATACGATAAAAGCAGAAAATACGAAGAGTGTTATAAAAAACCGGGATTTTAATCGATTCATGTTCTCAGTACTTAAAACTTTAATTTTCTATAGGTTCTATTGCTACAAATGGTCCTACCTCCCTGGTCGAGAAGAATATTCCAGATCCCAAAACTAACAGCGACAGTCAGCAGCCGTCCGGCTTTTCGGCCAGTACAGCGCGTCATGGCAGCAGCGCCTATCACAAGCAGTTAGCGGCCTTAAATTGCTGCGTCCGCGACTGGATCGTGAAGCACGTGAACACGAACCCGCTCTGCGACCTGACACCTATCTTCAGAGACTACGAGAAACACTTAGCAAAAATCGAACAGCAGCACGGGAACGGCGGTGGCAGTAGTTCTGAAAGCGACACTGACAAGGTGTTGGTTGAAGCACAGCCTCCTTCACTGTTTGGTTCAACAAAATTACAGCAAGAATCAGCGTTTTTGTTTCATGGCAACAAAACTGAGGCTCCGTCCGAGAAGATGACGGAGGCCGCATCTGAGAAGACGGACCCGTCCCCAGGAGCAACAAGTGCCTCGTTGAACTTCGGCAAGAAAATCGACAGTGCGGTTTTGGGCTCGCTGAGCTCTGGGCCCCTGACGGGGTTCTCATCCACCCCAGGAAACGCCGGCAGCTTATTTGGGAAAGATACTACCCAGAGCAAACCAGTGTCTTCGCTGTTTGCCACCAGAACGCTGGAGAGCCAAGGGGAAGATGGGAGCAGTGAATGCAGAGGTAACTAGAGAGTGTTTTCTTGTAAGTTGAATGTATTTTAGACTTGGGTTTAGTGGAGAAAGCAGACTTGACTGAGGTGGACTGGATACAAACCCTGGCTCCGTCACGGATTCTGGACAAAGCTGATTAACCCTGCTGAGCCTCGGGTTTCTTATTTGTAAATGGGAGTAAGACCGATTCTGTAGGGTTGTTATGAGGATGGAGAATAGAAAAACATCTGTCCCAGTGACTTTGGCTTTGCTTATGAAAGAATTTAGTGAGTTAAAAGCATTTTTTGACAGTTGTGTTTTGTTGAAAAAAGTTCATGAATATCCACGAGACTTCATATTAAAATTGCTTGGAAAAATTTACTTGACTATAATCGACCCCTTTAAAATAAAAAAGGTCGACTTTTTCTAGCCACAGGGAGCACGTTGACAGTGTTTTCTCAAGAGGAAGCTGGAGTGCAGCCACATTTCCAGAAAGCAGTGGTGGTGACTGCTGTGTCTGCAGTGCGGTGTCAGAGTGGACAGGCCAGGAGGAGCACCTGGACCTTGGTCCCGCTCCTCCGCCCCTGCAGCCCCCTCCCTCTGCTGCACTCAGCCCTAAAAGTGGATTTACGTGGTACCCCTCTTCGTCATGGCCGGCGTTTGTGCCGTGATGTCTGTGCAGATCCTTGTAACCAGTACAGAGTGCACCTCCAAGAAGTGTTAACATCAATCACCAAGAAAGAAAATGGCGCCTGTTGCTTTGCCTCTGAGTATTCTGTGTTTCTGCCTGGACCTAGCTCCCCAGTGCTGTTGTGTTTTGCCCTGCCTTCTAGTTCATCCTGGGTAAGGGCTTTCAGCAGGGGCAGAGGAGGGTCTCCCCTCTTATTTCTTCTCTGCCCTCAGTAGGACGTGCAGGCTTTCCAGGCTCCAGGGCGCCTGCAGGGACAGGGAAGCTGGAGCTCATAGAAGGGAGGTTGAGTTTGAGTTGCAACTCCTGGCGCAGGTGCCCCTCGGTCACTTGCTTTTCTAGGTAATTACCACACTGTATGCACCTGGAAGACTGGGACACTGATTGACCTCCCAGGAGAGCCTGACTCAGGGGCCTGGGAGCTTGCTTTTGAAAACTCCCGGCAGGTGCTCAGGCACCCCAGTTTCAGAGCCTGGCCTGACAGTAGCTTTTGTTTGTAGCTGTTAGTTTTAGTTTCTTTTTATTGTGTGTAATTTCTGATATAAAAGTAGAGAGAACAGAAAAATGAACCCAGTACCCAGGCTCAACGACAGTACTTTTCTTAAATTTAAATCTTATGACCTGACTCATTTGAGCACCAGAATTTTTTCTTAGACAAAAGTCGCTTAGTAATTAGACTGGACTGTGGGACATAAAATGATGCTCGTGAAGCGTGTGCCTCTTAGTTCAAGTACATACATGAGACTAAATGGGCAGCTCCTGTCTGGAGGTGAGATGAGAAGGCAGAGAGGGTCAGGAGCTGGTTGAATGGACATAGGAAATCTGGGGTGGAAAGGAGGAGCGTGCTGTCATGTTTTGGGGAGAGCAGCTAGGGTCACGTAGTAATGTGTGTATGAATTTTTGTATGTGAAACTAACTTGAACTAAACTTCCGCATAAAGCACAATTTAAAAAAAACAAAGTTGCTTCTTAGTATAGTGAGTTTCACGCTGCACTTCGCTCTTTAAGAGCGCCTTTCTGTCTGTGTCTAAATGCTTCTCAACTGTGGTCCAGTACTGTCACCAGTGAAGGTGTTCTCACCCATCCTTGAAGGGAATGTCAGCTTACAAGGCAGCGCTGTGGCACTTCGCACGGGGCTTACCTACGTTTGACGTTTTCTCCAGCAGCTTGCCCTGTAAACGTTTCATTTTCCCTGGCCGTTGCCTGTGTGTGTTATCCTTGGCGTGATGCGGCTGTGGTCCGGGAACATTTGGGGACGAAGCTGTGAGAAGCCCGTCTGAGATTTTAGCTGTCTGCTGGGTTACCTGACCGCAGAGCCGGATGTCGGCCGCTTGTTTATCTGTCAGCATTTGTTGCCTGTAGGCTGAGTCAGACGTGTGGACGTTTTTTCATTCCAGGGCTTTTTATAAATTAGAATTTATTTCCGAATTGAGAAGGTTGTAGCCATGAAAAAGGATTCTTATTTTCACAAAATAATTAAAATCCAGGAGCTCCTCCCCTTCCCCCACCCCCCACCCCAAATTAGATGTTCGCTTTCAAAACTTCTATATCGGCTGACGTTGAGTTTTTAGGTCGAGGTGGGTGGTGGGTAGACGCCTCCTGTGCCCTGTCAGACGGTGGATCTGAACCTCGCTGAGTCACTGCTGTTTTCTGAAAGGTGGAGACCAAGAAGAGAGTGATGAGCCACCCAGAGTAGTCGTTACTGAAGTCAAAGAAGAAGATGCTTTTTACTCCAAAAAGTAAGTAGTCATCATGAGAGTCCCCTCCGTGAGCGAGGTGTCACAGACAGGAAAGGGCATCTCTGGCCTGGATGGCGGCCCCCATCGTGTGTTCTGGGAAGGCGCGTCCCCGCCAGACTGGCCCGCGTGGCTGCTTCTGTTTCAGGAGGTGGAATGTGGATGAATTGCTGGCCTGCTTATTTAAAAACAAGCCAGTTCTAGAAAGGTCCTGCTGGGCATATCCTACTCTCTTCTGTTAGATTTAGCTCTTTGCTGCTTTTGAAGTGCTTTTTTCAGAAGAAAGCCAAAGGGAAAATTTGAGTTATGTCGTCTCCCTGTCAGTGAGATGAGATTGACTGGTACCTTTTACAGGGACACACATACACCATTTCAGAAGCTTCCCTAGATGTCTTTTTCTAATGCAAACACATCAGAATAAGGGATCAGCTGTTTTCCATGTCCTGTGGAATTCCCAGATGTTGTCTTATTTCTGAGAACTTTTCCAAGAGGCTCACAACTGCTTTTGCTTGTTTTTAAATTTAGTTACACAGGTGACATAAAGGCGTGGCTCTGACTTTAAGATATTTCTCTAATCAGTGAATCAAAGGAGCAGACAGTGGTTTGGTCTAATCTGATCAATACCCTTAGGAGATGCTTGCGTGGGAGGCTGTGAAGGCATTGGTTATTTTATCATGAGTCAGGCCCTGCCTCAGAACGGTTCCAGGTTTATGTCAGCATCTGGGGAGACCAAAAACGGAATCCTGAGGAGGCTTTCAGAAATAAGAAAGGAGTGGGGACTGGTCCTGCATGAGCTCATATCCTGGGAGGGCCACAGAGGCTCACGAGGCCAGGCTGAGGAGCCGATCAGGAGCCCTGGGGTTAGCTGTGGTTTTGACTTACTTGGGAAAAGATTATTTAGAAAGTATTTTATGAAAAAGTTTTGTAGGACCCACTGTTTAATTTGAAAAAATGAGGAAGAGTTCCGGAATATCTAACCAGATTTTCTTACCATGGTTGGTGCCCAGACCCAGTGAGTCTGGATCAGTGACAGATTTCCCCTGGAGTTTCCTCTGCTCCTGTTTAATGCAGATTCTTTCCCCCAAGTGCAGAGTTGTTGTTAGGAAACTGTGGCTTGATTGAGTGCCTAATCATGCCGTTTATTTTTCTCCATAGGTGCAAACTATTTTACAAGAAATACAATGAATTTAAAGAGAAGGGTGTAGGTACTCTGCACTTAAAACCTACAGGCAATCAGAAGACACAGCTTCTAGTGCGGGCAGACACCAATTTAGGTGGGTGACTTCTTCCCCAGGCACAAGATGGGCAGAATCGTAATACGCACCTTGCTGATTTTAGTCATTGAGAAGTTTCCAGCTATGCTTTTCTGTATTTTAGAATGGAATGTAGATCATTCAGGCTAAATTGGTTCTGTGTTTACTAATTATTTATAGATTCAGTTTTGAGTACTGGAATAATAGTGTGTGAGAAAATATAGATATGTTGAAGGCTGTAACCAAAATGGTTTTCATTTTCCTTTGTGTGAGAAATGTGACTAAGAAGCGATGGGTAAATTGGATGGTTTACTAAACACACAGAGGATGGTAACCATTTCAAGGAGTCCTTTTGATAGAGCAGATCCTGTCTGCCCGACCGCTGCCCCTGCGTGGCTCCACCCTGAAGGCAGTCCACTGGAGGACAGCCCAGCTCCAGGGAGTGGGAGGAGCAGGGTCAGAGGGTGGGCGCCTGGGCAGTGCCACAGCGAGAAGCTGCAGGAGGCCTTGTAAATCGGTCATGTCACGGTCCTGTCACTCTTACCCTGGACCGCCAGCACTGGGACAGATGTTTTTTCTTTGCTTCATGTGATCTAGTGAAGACTCCAGATCACACCAGATTGTTCTTCCTAAAGCACAAGGATGTGCTGTGTTCATAGAGGCCCGAACATTCTGCAAGAGGGCGGCCCGTCACAGGGACACCGGTGTGGTCACAGGCGTCTCCAGAGAGAAGGGAGGGCGAAAGGGCAGCTCCTGGGTCAGAGGCCGCGTCTGGTCAAGGCCTTGTGTCCTCACAGGCGCTCTGCCCTGGCGGCCAAGTCCTGGAACCAGATTCCCTTCAACATTCCTGGGCTCCCAATTTTAAATCCATTAAGTATAAATTGCTTGGGTATTTACCATTTAGCGTGTTAAAGACAGCTTTCACGGAGCTGTAGTGTGTATAATGTTTATGTCTTTTCCTGGGTTTAAATGCAGGCAACATATTGCTGAATGTTCTGATTCCACCCAACATGCCTTGCACCCGGATGGGGAAGAACAACGTACTTATTGTCTGTGTTCCAAATCCTCCCATCGATGAGAAGAACGCCACCAGCCCGGTTACCATGTTAATTCGGGTCAAAACAAGTGAGGACGCCGAGGAGTTGCACAAAATTTTACTGGAAAGAAAGGATGCCTGAGGGTGTGAGGCCGCCAGGAGTGGGTGCCAAGCTGCTGCTTCCCCCATCACCCCCTTAACTTAGTTTTTTCTCCTCTTCTACTTTGACATTCTAAGAACTTATAGATAACTTAAAAACTTTTGTGAGGAAAATTAATATGGCCAATAAAACCTTTGAATGTTAAGTGTCGAGAAACTGTATTCTCCCTTAAGAATTGTCTAATGTGTACAATACATTTGGATGAAAATTTTTGGAAGATTTTTAAAGTTTGTTTATTAAACTAACCGTAAGTGATTTCTTAACAGACTGCAATCAGGGTATCGATCAGCTTTCCCAAAGGCTATCGTGGTCCCGGGTGTTAGGCCAGCCGCCACCGCTGCCCCCACTGATGGGGCTCCAGGCTGCAATGTTGGCAGGAGACCCACCGCTGCGTCCGGAGAGAAGCCTGCCTGGAGCAGCGTCCTCTCCTCTCGGGGCGGTCTTCTGGGATGACAGCACTGTTACCAAATGAGAGAGATGTGCTTGCTTTGCTTTGTTTATGAAGGTTTATTTTAAAGCTAATCAGCCTGTTACCTGCAAACACTGGCCTGTAACGCTTTAGGCTGCTTTCTGGAGTTCAGGACCTGCTTTTCCATTTTGAACGCAATGAGTGACTTGCGGAGGGCCAAGTGGACTTCAGCAGTCCCTCGGTTTGGGTTTGTGGTTTTATTCATGAGGTGCTGTTACTTCTCTGTCCTCCTAAAGACAGTTGGGGAGAGGGGGATTTCCAGGAGTTGGTTTAAAAGCACAAAATTGCCAGTGTATGTTTTCTAGACCATGGAAAGTAAACCCTTATGAAAATAAAGTTAAGTCATAGTTAAACCGGACTAGATAAAAAAAAAAAACTAGGATGCTGTATGTGGAACCCTCTGGGTGGGGAGCCATGTACTTAGGTGACGGGTGGAGCTTTCCTGAACGCGAGCCGTAGGGGTTAACGGGAAGCATGTCAGGTGGTGGAAGAGAGAATCGCAGGTGTAGATTTTGCCTTTAACTTTAGATAGCAGTACACTCTACCTTTGATACTTGAAATCTCCTTTTGCTTTTTGAAGGATCAGATATTTAACCTGCCCCTTTGGAAGGGTGCCGTGGTCGTGCACAGAGTACCCGTGGTGCATACCTGCTACTTCCTTGTGGCTGTTAGAGAAGCAGCACTCGTGCGCTTTGAAGACTCGGGCTCGTGAACTCAGTGCACAGTTAAGTTCCCGCTGTCATTCCTCGTGAGCTGTTTCACCCTGGCACCAGCGTGGTCTTAAGAATCAAGGCTCAGGTCAGTGCCGAGGCGCTCCCGCTTGTATATTCTGGTCTTCAGCACATAACGTAGTTTGACTCAGAAGAAAGCAGTCAGAATAATTGTGGATGGTTCAGTTGCTTTAAAAAAAAAAAGCTAGGATCTGAGTGCCAAGTGGTGAAAACAGTCTTATGATCAAATATGTCAACCCTTACATGCTTGAGGCGAGCTGCCTGGGCCAGCGTTTCCTATGAGGTGCTGTTGGTTTTTGATTCCAGTGGGAGAGAGTGGCCCAGTGTGTGACTTTGGAGAAATGCATGCAGAGAGGTGTGCTTGCACTATTACGGGATGCGGTCACAAACTCAGCAATATTGTGCAACCTAGGGAGGAAGTGGTGATTCTTTCTGCATTTCCTTTTTAGAATTGAGAATGTTCATGGGTTTTTGTTGCAGAAAATTTACAGTAAGCAGGTGGTTGATAGTTCTATTAACACTGACCCTGCCCTATTCACCTAGACTTACTCAGCTGTTACAAGGATGAAGAGGAAATAAGAAAAGGGGGATTGCCGTGTCTTACAGCTTAGCCATACCACCCAAGAAAGTAAAACTCTTACTGTCGTGTTCACAATGTGGTGCGGTGTTCACCTCTGCCTGTGCCATGGAATGTCTGTGTAGACGTGACATGAAAATATCATGACTAGATTATCTGTTAACCATCCCCCCCAGAAGTTCATAGCTTCTCTTTTTAAATTAGTGGATATGTGTGGCTTTTTTTTTTTTCCCCCTAACATTCCCAGCAAATTCTTGCTGCTAAAAGACTGCCACTGTTCAAGTGAAAATTACAGGGAAAAATGTGATCGTGTACCGTAACTCAAGATGTGATATTTTCGTAAAGCCAATCATTTATGCTTTAGGGACCTGCTGGTCTCCACTGTGATTATGTACCTGTCTGGCAGCCCGAGTCTGCGTGGGCTTCACCCCCCAGCCCCTGGAGGGCTGATCTTTTATTCCCTAGGGTATTAACAGCTAAGCTTTGACCCAGGGTAATTTTAGTTTGATTTTTTTAACAGATATTAGAAATTAAGCTTTAAAATGTTACATGTAATATGGACTGAAATTTCATACGTTTAGTTTGTGAATCTCTAAATTGTATCATATACATGACCTAAAGTGGAGTATGTATCTTTAAATCAGCTTGTTCTGCATCTTGACAAATACCGAGTATCCGAGTGGCCTTTTTCAAAAAAAAAATCCGACGTGTGTGCATTTCATCCTTTCGAGCATTCCCAGTAAGCAAAAGAGTGAGTCGTCTTTGTTGTTAGAATCCCAGACTGAAAATGTGTCCAGTTCTCAAAGACGTTTTAGATTGTTTTCCATGGAAGGGCATGTCTGTTTCTGTACTGACTTTAAGAGGGCTGTATTACAATTTCACTTGTAAACCATGTTCTTTATATGCTGCATGCCAAAAAAAAAAAAAAAAAAAAAAACCACCCTACCTGTCCTGGGGTAGAGGAAAGAAACAGTAACAATCTACCCCGCCTCTTAGAGTGCAGAATAGGCCCTCACAGAGAAAGCCTTTTCTGCATTATTTTGAAGGTAAACAGTTGTGTTTAGGTTTTTGTATCTTTTTCCAACATTTGGAGCAATTGTCAGCTACTCTGATGTTTTAGAAGAGTCAAATGCAAGCAGGATTTGAAACCTTTGCGGACTGAACAGCTCACCCCCAGCTGTGGGAATCTGAGGTAGAAGCGGCTTTGTCGTGTGGAGCCAGCAGATGACAGTGAGGACCATGACCCCCACGTTGGTCCCGTCTTGCCGTGTCCCGTCTGAGCACAGACTGGTCTCCGAGGCCAGGCCCCAATCATGCGAGGACTGAGGCCCCGCCTCTGGCGCAGACAACTAACGGCAAGGTCAAACTGATGAGCAATCAGACAGGTAAACTGTTCGCTTTTTATTTTAAGTAGGAAATTGTTTTCTAAAACAGCTACTTGAACTGTCAAACAATGTAATCTCAGTCTGTACGAGTTGGTGAACGCTCCCGCTGAGAAGTGTAACAGCCCATGAAATGTGAATAAATGAAAAGTCAACAGTCCCAGCGTTTGACCCTCTTCTGTTCTCTGTGGCGCGCTTGGCGCTGAGTCAGGCAGACAGGAGGGGAGAGAAGCAGAAGCAGCGCTCAGAAGCCTCCCCGGCTCACACTAGAAGGTCGGCTTGACGGCAGGGGTGAGGCCTGTTCAGATCTTAGGACTGGACTCCCATGTACGGGGCGAGAGTTCTGCTGGATTAATGTTTGACAGGTTAGAATGGGAAGAAGCGCTCAGGGAGGGTAAGTGTCCAGGCCCATCTCAGCCCAAAACCTGAGCTCTAGAAGGACATTTTAATACTAAGAATATCAAAACGACCAAAAAAAAATAAATGATTATTTTGAGTTTATAGACTCTTAAATTTTTGGTGATTTAGAAAAACACTATTAAGGCATTAATATTATAATTATGACAGTATTTTGGAGTCATGATCACATTTTGTTTCCTAAGTTATTTAGTGTTCATCTGGCTCGTAAGGGTCTCCTGCTGAAGAAAATACTGGAGTCTAAGTTATCCATCCATGTGGTGTTCTTGAACTGTTAACATCTCATGGAAACTATAAAGTGGCATTAACCCGGTGCTGTCTAAAGAGCCGGAGTCCCTGCCTGGTGCAAACAGTTAATGTGCAGCTGCTAACCAAAAGGTTGGAGGTTTGAGTCCACCCAGAGCACCTTGGAAGAAAGGCCTGGTGATCGACTTCTGAAAAATCAGCTGTTGAAAACCCTATGGAGTGCAGTTCCACTCTGACACACAGCGGGTCGCCATGAGCGGGAATCAACTGGACGGCAACTGACGGTTTGAGCTAATGAGTAGGATGGCGCCTGAAGAGCAGACCTGTGGTAGGTACTCAGCTGAGTAGCTGGGCTACAACAGTACTTCTCTCAAGTGTGGTCCCGGCAACAGCAACATCCGTAAAGCCGAGGAATTTGCTAGAAATGCCAACTTTGGGCCCCCTCCCTGACCTACTGAATCAGAACCTCTGGTTAACACCCAGTCGTCTGTTACTTTAAAATTGGGCTGTAGCTTACACGTGGTAAAATCCAGCCTTTCACCACGTACAATGCAGTGGTTTTTAGTGTATTAGTATAGTTGTGCAGCCATCACCACTAATTCCAGAGTATGTTTGTCACCAGCCACCTGGGTTTCCACACACAGTTTTGAGAACCACTGGGCCAGGTCTGTGGTCCCTTGTGACTCTTGCTTAAGGACAGCCAGCCTTTGAAATACCTTTCGGCCCCTTTTTTTGGAGAGGGAAGCAGCAGTAGTGACGAGAGTTCCAGAACCAGGCCGGCCTCTGTGCTACCCTTGCCTCACTTGAACCTCACGGTACCTGGGGGAAGGCAGGTGGCGATTCGACTTCCACCCGAGAAAAGCCAGGCCTGTGCGTGCTGTTGGCCGCGTGCCACTCAAAGCCGCGTACGTGCCCCCTGAAATGACGGACCCTGATTGACCTCCGCAGTTGGCTAAAATCTTTTGAACAAAATTGTTTATTCAAAATATAATCATTAAAGGTCACTGAAAACCGTGGTTATTTCAAACTGTGCAGCTTGCTTATTTTATTAAAATTCCAAGATGAAAAATCCTGACCCCACAGGTAGGGAAGAAGTATCTTGTTAAACCCTGTGGTTTATGTTGGTGGTCACTCGGGGCAAGTCAGCGAAGCCACAAGGAAAAGGAAGACATTATTGTTCTATCACCCTCCTCATTTAGATGCCCCGGCTGCTTTCCTGGCATTTAAACAGTCAAGCTCAAAGGGCAGCGTGTTACACATTCAACACATATATTTACAAAGAACTGGGTTATCACACAACTATGTTATCTTATGTTTCCCCTTCCTCCCAGTATAAGATCCCCAAAGGTTTTCTCTTCAGTCAACACTTTTTTCTAAGCTAGGGCATGACAGTAGTTCCTAAAAGTTCATCTAGGTCAGGAAAAAAGAATGAAAACACTGAGTAATATTAGCGTCAAGAGTGGGCATTTACTAGGAATGAGGTTACTGCATGTAGCTTCCAGGATAGACTTCTCCCCAAATATTGACAAGTACATCATTTCAGGATGAAAAAGGATGTCCTAATAGCAGGGTTTCATCTGAATGGCAAGGAAGACTTTAACCTGTTAAACCACCTCCTTAGAGCAGTGCCGTCTTGCAGGACCTGCCCTTTCTGGGGTGTCACTTGATGTGAAGTTCCTCACTGTACTTCTAAACTTGTAGGTATGTTCCTCTCAGGGCCCCTTGTTCTCTTGTTTGCTATTCTACAACTTTCTACAGTGTCTTAGACCTTACTTGTGCTCACTGATCATGGAAAGAAAAAGTCCACTGCTTGAATGGTAATTTCTGAGGCTGCTTCCATCTATGATGGATGTGCATAGCAGGCTCTGGTAGAATTAGCCAGAAAAAAAGGGAATGGGCTCAACATCATACCTGATTATTTGTAGAGTTGCAAGGCAAGAGAGAGCGCACCCATTCCAAAACCTCATCTTCCAGAAGACGAGGCAGCTGGCCAGAAATGGACCTTAGGACGCCTGACTTCCGTTCCAGGGATTTGTCCACGTCTGGGACGGCTTTTTAAGAGGCTCTCTAGAAAAAGCTCAGGATCTTGCCGTACAACTGGAAGGGGATATGCTACTTTATAGGTCTGAGAGCTAAACCCACAACTCATCTCTCATGATTTTGCAAACAGGACGCTTCTGACCAACCTGCATTTGGTGTAACTAAGCATCGCCCGCCAGCCCATGCCAATTTTCCATGTGCTGACAGCTGCCGCAGGCTAGTGCACACGGTGATCTCTGAGAGTCTCAAAAAGTCACCTGTGTCAAAGCTTAAAAGAAAGTTTAATCTTGAGGGCAAACGATTCAATCACTGAGTTAATCGCTTTGGTGTAATATCTGCAAAGAATTTCATCTGAAATGCCTATTGGGAAAGAATGACTAGGTACAGACTGATTTAGAGGAAAACAAGGAAGAAAAATTTAATATCTAACATGCAAATCAATGTTCAAAAGAAACATGGAAATCATAAAGCAAAGCCAACAGCCAGCCACAAATGCTGTTTGGAAACAATGTCTGCTTGTCCGTGAGGATGGCTAAGCCAGTTGTGGATCATGTTTAGGGAAATACCACTGACAATTAGCATACCATCATGGTGCTGGGGCTAAAATACATTTTGTAAAAATCACTAGTGAAGCCTCAAAGTAGTGAAAAATCTCAACAGGGTTTCTCTGCAGGCTTACTGATTTTCATACGTAGAATTAGTCTGAAAACCATCAACAGTAACTACACCCAAACCGCCCCAACCTAGGACAAAGCGGGGAAGTGAAGGACAAAAGGTCAGAAAGTTTGAATGCCTTGGGCCACCCGGTAGTGCTGGAGGATGGCTGTTGCGTTTAATCTGCTAAACTTGAGGACTTGAACGGGAACAACGAACGTGCCCGCCGGCCTTGGGAAGAAAAGTGTAAACCCAAATCCCACTTCTGAGGCCCCGCCCCAGACCCCTTGGTGCTCAAGCGACTTCGCTTCTGTCTCTGGGGTCCCCGGGAGTTCTCCGGTGGCTGTTCCAGGGCTCAGAGAAGGGGCTGGAGGATTCCTCTCTCCACTGAGGACCACGTCGGTGTGTCCCCAGCTCTTATCCCCCAGAGGCCCTCTCACAGAGGGCGCGGCCGGTCCCTGACCACCTGGCCTCCACAAGGGGCTTCCCTGAAGGAAAGGGCTGGGCCCACCACCCACGGCTGCCTCAGTCGAACTCCGGGCCCAGATGTCAGCTGTGCTTTGCCACCAGGGTGGTTATTTTTTTTTTTTTTTAAAGAGAAGTTAATTCTGCTCTCCGGTACAAACAGGAAGAATCAGAGTAATGTCAAAAGTTACTTGGTTTTTGAAAATGGATCTGAAACCTAATTCCAGCTAAACTGGAAAGCAGAAGAGTACATATAACCAAGTGAAACCTAGTAAGTTTCTTTGATTCAAAAGTTGGCAGATAGATTTCTAATATGTAAGCCTGTAAAGAATTTTGGCTAATGATTTAAAACCGCCGAAGTCAGTCACTGGAACGTACCAAGTGCGTAAGAAGCTTCCTTCTGGAATGTTGTTTAATGGGAAAAAAAATTTTTTTACTTGTCCTTAAGTCTTCTAGTAACTAGTCTATTTGTGATTAAAACAGCATAAATAGATCCTGGTTTGATTCTAACTAAGATTCTTTTTTAAAAAATCACACCGAGCGTGTGTCTTTGTCCTTGCTACCATGACGCCTTGCAGATAGAAACCTGACTGGCTTCTGGTCTGTCGGCAGCAAATGTTAACAATTACTTGACTCACCGGAAAACCCAGGCGGTCTCCAGGTTGACTGGGCTACAGAATATTTTGCTTCTGTTTGTTCTCATTTGCTACATCTCAGTTACTTGTGTTCTAAATAACATTCTTCTAAAATAACGAACCTCCGTTGTTTTTACGGGCAACGATGCAGACTCACCCTAGAGGTCGCAGTAGGACGTCAGGATGTTAAGACAAGCACTACCTGAACATTCAGGGGCTGAAAGATGGAAATGGAAGCAGCGTGTTAAACCTATCAGAGTCTAGGGCCATGGCATTTCTTTGAAAGAAAAAATAAAAAGATAACTTTCTCATTAATGTCCTAAAAAGTGACCCCTAGGTTTCCTCAAAGGAAAAGTGTACTTTGATTCCAGTTCCACTTTAAGAAATGTACGGAGGATTTGGTCATCCCTACGTTATAAAAAGGGGCGCGTCTCCAGAAAAATTCAAGGTGGCTTCACGAGCAGTGAAAGTTGTTCACCACCAGGGCGTCTGCGGCTTCGTTACCTCTGTTACTCATGTCACATGTTGCTCTGAGTAACAGCTTGCTGCCTAGTTAGGGTGCCTCTAACCGTGTCCTCTGGGGAAGGCCTTAAAGACAGAAGGGGTGACTCCACCGAATGTCTATCCGTTAGTCCGGGCAGGCTGGGGTGGGGGCCTGCGGTCAGAAGGCTGTGTGACGCCAGTCACTGCTTCTTGTTCAGCCTCAGGGAGTCCCCGTATCCTCTGCTGCCGTTCCTCATCTGTGAAATAGGCTCATGGTTCCTAAGTGTTTACCATAGGGCCGCACACGGTAGGCACCGTGGTGTCAGATGCTAAACAGCCAGGCCGTCATGTGTCTGCACGCTCTGAAAATGCAGGCAGGAGCTCTTAAAATACGGCCACACACAGACACCTGCAGAGCACTTTCCTACGTTATGGTAGCCGAGCCTCACAGTCACCACAAGGAGCCAGAACGTCTGCCATCTTACGGATGAGGGGTCTGTCTGGGCGTGGGGGTGGGCAGCCGACTGCGCTAGTCCCAGGCACCCTCTCGTGCTCCTGGCCTCTGAGGACAGCGGGAGGAAGCAGTGTTTCTGCACGACTCGAGTGTCCTCATCCTGCCCGTGTCCTCCCCAGATCTGAGCGTCAGTCTTCAGACCCCAGAACGACCGGGAGGAAAAGTCCCTGAAGAAACAGCTGTACCTCAGCCACTCTGGACACAAGCCTGGGGACGGGGTGTCTGGGAACACTCCCTGGGCGCTCTGCTCCAGCTCGGGGGGGCGTGGCCTGCCTCTGGCTGCCCTAACACACTGCTTGGAAAGTGGAAGCGTGGACAGGGAAGCTGGGCGCCGAGCCCAAGCCCACCACCCCTTCTCGGACAAGGTTAATAAAGAGGTGGGGCGGGCACCCCGATGGTGTAACCCTTGACCAGAGCTACGGAGAATAGCAGCAGTCATCCCATGGGAACCCTGCAGACGCTCAGTGAGGTAGGTGGCATCAGCCCAGTGTTACAGTTGGGCAAACTGAGGCAGGAGAAAATGCAACAGCTTGCTTTTAATAACAGAATACAAAACCTGGAGAAAGTCCCAGACCATCAGAGGCCGCAGGAAGAGACCGGACGAGGAAAGAACTCATCCTCTTTCTTTTTCCCCAAAAGAGCACCTCCAAGCGCACTGGTACTCCTGGGGACCCCAAACAAAAGACAGCCACAAGGAGACCCATCTTAGTTTATTCCCGGGGGAGGCAGAGGGGGTGCTCTGACGAGAAGGCTCATGTGTGGCAGTCACCTCACACGGAAACGCCTCCGAGGTGGAGAAGGCCCAGCGCCAGGAGCCCGCCACGCGGGGCTGGGCCGGTTCCCGTCAGCCTCAGCGAGCTGGTCTGAGAGGAGGCCTGGCATCGGTCAGAGCAGGTGAGCTCCGGGAGACCAGGGCAGGTGGAACAAGGCGCCATCCCCTCCCCAGCCCCGGCGGAGGGGCCCTAACCGGAACCTTCCTGGGGCAGAGCTCCCGCTCTCCTCCTGCCTGGCTGCCAGGCCCTCCCGCCCGCCCTCAGGTCCAGACTCGGCGGCCCCTCCAGTGAGGCCCCCACGGGAGGTCTCCAAACTGGAGGTGTGTGTGTTGGCGGTGTTCTTTGGCTGGAAGCAGAAGGCCATTCTGGTGGGGATCGGGCCTTTCTGGAACCGAGCGTGGGGTGAGGTATTCCCAGCCCAGGGCAAAACGGTCCACCTCTGTGTACCCCGTCTCCCCGTGGGAACCCACCAACACCCAAGTAGTGAGCCAGGGAGGGCGGGCAGACCAACTGGGCGGCTGACGCTCATCCACACGGCGTTACAAAACCTTACATGGGCGTTCCTTGACAAAGCTCCGAGTGCTCCAGCCGGGGGTTCCGCTGCTGTCTGTTGGGATGCGGCCACAGGACTCGTGCGTTTGGACATGTTCTGGGCGCCGGCTGCTCCCTCTTGTGCTCTCTAATGGCCTCTTGGGACTCTGGTCCCCGCCAGGTGCACAGGGCTCTCCATAGATGGGCTGGGGGGTGACGGGTGGTGAGCACGGGGCAGGGG